>JADZMA010002892.1:0-10770 GCA_020796225.1 Arion vulgaris
CCACGGGATTCCCGATTTTGACTTGCACTAAATTGCATGTGGAACACGGAAATGCTTAGTTATAGACAAACTTGACAATCGTACTGTAAAAGTTCGACAAGTATACCAAATCAACATCGCTGCAATTTTAGTAATAACATATAATAAAATCTTACAGAACTAAAGGTTTGGGTGGGCAAAAATACTTTTGGAAGGCCGTCACTGTTACCTATATTAAAATGTAAAAATCAAGAATTTATGTCAAGTGGATAATTTTATATCGGTCGGTAACGATGATCGCGAATTTTGGAACGAACTATAGTACTTCTACCTTCTCCATCGCCGTGGTCTGTGTGTATTTAATATGCTATTGTCACCATCGTTTCCTAGTGATATATCTTACAATTTATTGTGGTACGGTTGCGAACAGTACCATAAACACATGCACACAGAAAGTTTTAATTTGTATAAACATAACGATTTACTTTGTTTGTAAGCAGAACATATCAATTTCTTTAAGAAACTGAATGTACCACATTATTAATAAACACAAGTTACAAACATATATATATATATATATATTTATATAGAATGTACCACTTTATCAATAAACACAAGTTACAAACCTATTTATATATATATATATAGAATGTACTACTTTATCAATAAACAAAATGTACCGCTTTATTTATAAACATAATGTACAGCTTTATTTATAAAAATAATTTATCAAATTTCAAATAAACAAAAATGCAACACTTTATTCATAAGTAAAATATAACACTTTATTTATAGTTAGTTAGTCTTTCCTCTTGGGCCTGTGGGCGGCGCATAGGGCAGAGGTCATAGCTCTCCATGTCTCGCGGTTCGTTGCTATTTGTTTTAAGTCTTTAATGTTTACTAGGCCCATCGTTGAGCCTTCTCTGGTGATGGTTCTACGCAGAGTCTCTCTTGGTCTTCCTCGTTTTCTTTTTCCCTCTGGTGTCCATATGAGGGATTGGTAAGGAGAAAGTTTATTTATAGCCAGAAAGTAACTCTTCTTTTATAAACGATTGTGAAGCTAATCCATAGTAAACAAGTAAGCCGAGAGTGTTGCGCTAACATCTTCTTAGTGTCAGCAACTATTCTGAGGATTTCCCAAAATGCACTTGTGAATTAACGGCAGGATTCAAACCCATGACCTTGATAATTAAAAGTAAATGATTTGACCACTTCACTACAAAGACACACAACCAGCTGCTATCATTAGATTAGATAGTTCGAAACTGATGATATTTCTTCACCCAAACTCCCAACGGAGCACAATTTTTCAACAAACTTCTTCCAGCTTTTCATCTCTCCTGTGATCTCTTCCAATTTTTGTCCATGTTTTACAGCTCTCTTCTTCAGGTATGTCTAAGCCTTCCCCTACTCTTCTTTCCCTGTGGGTTCCAAAACATTTCCTGTCGTGAATGCTCCCGATCGGTCTTCTCAGTGTGTCCTATCCTCATGAGCATCTCTTCCTTCCCTCTTTCTCCACTGGTATCTGCTTAGTTCTTTCTCCACTGGTATCTGCTTAGTTCTTTCTCCACTGGTATCTGCTTAGTTCTTTCTCCACTGGTATCTGCTTAGTTCTTTCTCTACTGGTATCTGCTTAGTTCTTTCTCCACTGGTATCTGCTTAGTTCTTTCTCCACTGGTATCTGCTTAGTTCTTTCTCCACTGGTATCTGCTTAGTTCTTTCTCCACTGGTATCTGTTTAGTTCTTTCTCCACTGGTATCTGCTTAGTTCTTTCTCCACTGGTATCTGCTTAGTTCTTTCTCCACTGGTATCTGCTTAGTTCTTTCTCCACTGGTATCTGCTTAGTTCTTTCTCCACTGGTATCTGCTTAGTTCTTTCTCCACTGGTATCTGCTTAGTTCTTTCTCCACTGGTATCTGCTTAGTTCTTTCTCCACTGGTATCTGCTTAGTTCTTTCTTTGAGTTACTCGTTTGTAATCTTCTTCTTCTTTTTCGAACGCTCCGTATCGACCTCTTGTTAACCACTCTGTGTGATTTGTATGTGATCTGAGCCTAAGAGCGATTATACGTTGTGTCACTTATGTGCCTACAAGTAGGTCAGCACATTCGATTTCTGCAATGTTTTTTATTTACAAGGGTAGCTTCCCTAGGTCCTACATCAGGCGCCTCTTGTGGTACTATTCTTTGTTTTTCTTGCGGGCCTCGGCACCACACCGGCGGCTTGTAATCTTATCATACCATCACAGTCCTTCTACTCTAAGGTAAGCATGAAACTGGTGATGTAGTAGATTAATCGTGTCTCTCCACTAACATGTCTTCATCACTAAGTAAGACAGTTTGAAAATTGTTGACAATATTGTTTATTCATGTCTTGTCACGGTATAGTGTCAACATCATCAATTTAGACAATCTCAAGTCTAGATATTTTCTTCTTCGCATGCTCGATATCGAATACTTGTTAACCACTCTTATTGATTTGTATATGATCTGAGCCTAAGAACGATTGTGCCAGTTATGCCCTTTCAAGTAGGCCAGCACATCCAATTTTTTCGACTCTTTTTATTTAATAGGGTAGCCTCACCCCTACCTAAATCGTTTCTTACGACATGCCTTGTAGGTTACAGTGTTACTATTCTTTGCGCTCCCCCTTCTGAGCGTCGACAACAAACAGGCAATATCTGGATATAAAAATGCCTTTTCATTATCTCCACTGTATCATTCATTTATAAACTATTGGATTCTTCGAAATGAGTTACTTCTTATTATTCATGCTTGTTGGCCTACGCCCTCTGATATAACCAAAACAAGGTTCAACCTGAGGTTAAAAAGGGCGTGCTTCAGCGTAAAGAGGCTTTAATCCTCTACATAACACACAATCCACAGTACCATGATTGATTGATTGATTGATTGATAAGACCATCATCATTGCACTTCAGTGAGTAACCATGTGTGTTCAGATCTCTTTCTTACACTGGACTATCTCAGCTGCAGTGCACACGAACTCGTAGCTTCGTCGAAGTTCCCCGATGTCATTTTGAAGATGGTGACAATTTTTGCAGGGAAATTTTTCCTGTCATCTTTTCTAATGAATTTTACCTGTAATCTTTTTCTAATGAATTTTACCTGTAATCTTTTTCTAATGAATTTTACCTGTAATTTTTTTCTAATGAATTTTACCTGTAATCTTTTTCTAATGAATTTTACCTGTAATCTTTTTCTAATGAATTTTACCTGTAATCTTTTTCTAATGAATTTTACCTGTAATCTTTTTCTAATGATATTTACCTGTAATCTTTTTCTAATGAATTTTACCTGTAATCTTTTTCTAATGAATTTTACCTGGAATCTTTTTCTAATGATATTTACCTGTTACCTTTTTCTAATGAATTTTACCTGTAATCTTTTTCTAATAAATTTTACCTGTAATCTTTTTCTAATGACTTTTACCTGTAATCTTTTTCTAATGAATTTTACCTGTAATCTTTTTTAATGACTTTTACCTGTAATCATTTTCTAATGAATTTTACCTGTAATCTTTTTCTAATGACTTTTACCTGTAATCTTTTTCTAATGAATTTTGATCGGGTAGCGGCTTTTCAGCCTGCTTTTCTCGATTTTGAGCTGCCAAGGGTTCATTTACATACTGAAATTGAACACATGACCTACGTTTTATCGTCCGTCTCCGATAGGACTAGGACCTCGATCTTACCAACACTGAGATTATGGATATCTGGAAAAGTATCCAGATGACTCCAGGAGGGAGTGAACCGGTTACCCTTGCCGAGAGAGACGAGCACTTAACCTTTATGCCCCAGAGACTACTATACCATGCCCGCAGTAGCTTTCTTGAGTTTAAATCCAGGATCAGGTCGACACGATTTTCATTAAATTTTCTGCTTAATTTACTGAGCACTTAGTCGTGATGGAATATTGTGTAAATAAATAACCGCTTACTATTAAGAAACCGTTATTTTGACAGCTCAATCCCCAAAGAAAAGAATGGTCAGATCATAGAATCAACGTTAGAACTGATGTAACTGTCGTCTAAGTTGAATAATTAATAATAACCAGTGTCAAGACAATCTTACAGACCTTCTTGAAGTATGTCGCGTCAATATAAATATTGTTCTTTGAGAGATAATAGAAATCTATGATTGCGAGATGTCGGATAGATAAGGTAATAATGAAACTACCAATATAGAAATGAAACTGGAAAACAAGATAATTGAGAAAATAGAGAAGTAGATAGCGGCTGGTCAACGACCTGCAAGCAAGGCGTGTGGTAGTGAGGGAGGCTCAAAAAGAAGAAAACACTATCATATATGGAGACAAACGAGAGTGCAGAGGGCAGAAAGAACATCCTAGGTATCAGCTCCAGTTTTGCCTGCAGCAACTGTGGCAAGGATTGCAACTCTATAGTAGGCTATTATAGCAACAAGAAACGTTGTGATTCAGCGCAGAACAAATTACGTGACACAAAACCTATTGTCTCATGAGACAAGGAGGCCAATGATGATGATAGAGAAGTAACCAAGATTCAGAAGAAATGTTTGTTATATGAGATATATTGAAAGATAGATGTAACGTTACATGCTTATCATCAAATAATTTGTCCTGAGCAGAATTTTGCCACCCTAGCAGTCTTCACAATTTCTATCTCTCTCTCATAGGCTAGATGTCCCGCCTCTGCAGCCATCATGCTCAAATCATCAGTTGCATTTGAATTCATCTTCTACGTGGTCTTCCTCTTTACCGGGATGCCTCCTTCCACAATTGTCTTCTTCAACCCCTCGTGTCTCTTTATATGTACAAAATTCCCGCCTTCCCAGCGTGTTCGTAGCGCGTTGGACAACTAGTGACAAGCCCCCTGTGAGTGAGGTTCAATTCTGTGGGCTGAAAAAAAAACCACAGGTTTTCCAGATTTACAGTGTTCGTGGCACCGAACCGAAGGGTTACGATGTTCATGGCACTGAGTCGAAGAGCTGAAAGCTCAAGTGTTTCTGGATCTAAAAAAATGTACAAAATACTTCTATTTTCTCATTCTTATTTGTAGCATCAGCCAGTTTACTTTGATTTTGGTTACATGCTTACTTAAAAAAAAGGATATTTAAATATGAGACAGAATGAGAACGTAATAAAGTTAGCAGAACTGATTGATTGATTGATATGACCATCATCATTGCATTTTAGTGAGTTCTCGGATGAGTGCTCCAATCTCTTTCTGACATAGGGAGATCTCGGCTGCAGTTTACGAACTCTGTAACCTCGATGTAATTGTGAAGGTGGTGAAGATATTTATGTAAGAATTTAACATTTCAAAAAATCTTTTACCATGAATTTTCCCCGGGCAACAGCTTTCCAGCCTGCTCTTCTCGATTTTTAACTGCCAATGATTCTTCTACCTGATCAAATTGAAAACGGGACCTACGTTTTATCGTCCGTCTCTGATAGAACTAGGAACTCGATCTAACCTGCACTGAAATCAGGGATCTCTGGAAAAATATCCAGATGGCTCCACGAGAGTACCTGGTATCTTTCTAACAGAAGGAGCACCTAACTTCTACGCTACAGAGATTACCAAGAAACAATATATATTAATTGATATGCTTATCCTTATTGTATTTCAAGAAACAATATATATTAATTGATATGCTTATCCTTATTGTATTTCAAGAAACAATATATATTAATTGATATGCTTATCCTTATTGTATTTCAAGAAACAATATATATTAATTGATATGCTTATCCTTATTGTATTTCAAGAAACAATATATATTAATTGATATGCTTATCCTTATTGTATTTCAAGAAACAATATATATTAATTGATATGCTTATCCTTATTGTATTTCAAGAAACAATATATATTAATTGATATGCTTATCCTTATTGTATTTCAAGAAACAATATATATTAATTGATATGCTTATCCTTATTGTATTTCAAGAAACAATATATATTAATTGATATGCTTATCCTTATTGTATTTCGATGGATATCCACGTGTGAATCGATCTCTGACTTACACAAGAAGATCCTACATGTACAGTGACTCAAAACCTGATGATCCTCTGACCTTTAACATTTGAACATTTGCCTAAGTGTAGTATAATTGGGCATGACTAGCATACAATCTGGTGTTGGGGATGAGTACAGGGAGCCCTGAATTGGCTGTTGTGTCATTGAGCAACATAGAGTGCCTTCTAGTGTTCAATTCTTGATCCTGCTCGAGGTGGGTAAAAAATTCACTGTTAGCCCAGTTCCGTAATGCTATATACATTATCTGACATTTACCTGAAGGCCACGAGCATACGACCCGTTGGATCATTGAAGTCGAAGATTCAATATCTCTATGCTCAAAGCATATCAGCTGGAGCTCAGTTTCTTTAAGTAACTGACAGTGTTGACAGCAGAACACTTGTTGAATAGCTCTGCATGAACATTATATGATAATAAGTAAAACCAGCAGAATGTCACCTTCTGTAAAGGACAAAAACCAGCAGATGTCACCTTCTGTAAAGGACAAAAACCAGCAGACTGTCACCTTCTGTAAAGGACAAAAACCAGCAGATTGTCACCTTCTGTAAAGGACACCACTGGAGAAAATCCAAGGTGACTATAACAAAAAGAACACTTTCCTAGAAACTTATGGAAAGTGGAAAAGAGTAGTCCTTAAATCGACGGAGAAGAGATTTGAAGACAGAGCTTAACGATATTAAAGACATTGAAGGTACTGCAAGAGATGGCCAAATATAGGAGAACTTGGAATGAGTTGGTTGAGGGCCTGTTCCCCAACCGACGTTAACAAGACATGAGAATGGGAGATAGAGAAAGATATATATATATATAGAGAGAGAGAAATAGAGAGAGAGAGAGAGAAGTTAGAAAAGAGAGTTAGAGATATAGAGAGATAGAGAGAGACCGTCATCATACTAAACACAGAGGTTCTAAGTATCTAGATGACGTAATATTTAAGAAGTAACACACTTAAATGACATCACTCAAAGCGTTCAGTGGGACAAGGGCGCACACCAAAAAATCACATTAAAAAATGTCAATATGAGAATGAAGAAGAAGCAAAAAATCTCCTACAATAATGAAACTAAATAGAGAAGAGCAGCAGTTTTGTTAGATGTACAGAAAACAGCTGCTAATAGTTGTCACGAAGATTGTCACAAACATCAAATATTAAAGAGTGTAAAATATGAGATCAGGATTTTAAGTAGAGTAAAAGCCCGTCTGCCCAGCGTGTTCGTAGCGCGTTGGACTACGGGTGACTATCCCTCTGTGTGTGTGGGTTCAATTCCACGGGATGGCAGAAAAAGGCCACAGATTCCAAAGATTTACGGTGTTCGTGGCACCGAACCGAAGGGTTACGATGTCCATGGCACCGAGCCGAAGAGCTGAAAAGCTCAAGTGCTTCTGGATCGAAAAAAAAAAAAAAAGTAGATTAAAACTACCAACGATGTTAGTTAATATTGGATGTTTTATGCAGACGTATTTGTTTAGTTAGTCAACTAGAAGATTTGGATTTTGCAGATGATATTGCCTTGTTAAGTAGAAACAACCAAGATATGCAAAGAAAACAGACAACTTGTCATCTATAGCATCAAAAGTTGGACTGCAGATAAGCTATGAAAAAACAAATATAATGAAGACACCTATGGCAAGTAATGCAGATATCACACTGGAATCTAAAATGAAAAAAAAACAGCAGTTCACCTATTTGGGTAGCAATTTTGATTGCACAGGAAAGGTTAAAAAAGAAATTATGATACGAATTGGCAAAGCAACATCAGCTTTTAAAAGTCTAAATAAAATATGGAACTGCAAGTTATATAGTATTAAAACTAAATTACGAATTTTCAATTCAAATGTTGTATCAATCCTAACATATGCTAGCGAGAGTTGGAAAATGACTAAAGATATAGAAAGCAAGTTGAATGCATTTGAAAATAGATGTCTGCGAAAAATAATGAATATAAAATGGAACGAATTCAGGAGAAGTGATGAAATCAGAGACATGTCTGGTCAACCACTAATGACAACTGTTATAAGAAAGAGAAGATGGAGATATGTTGGACACACCTTGAGGATAAATGATCAACGAATATCAAAGCAGGCATTGAAGTGGGATGCAAAGGGTTCAAGAAAGAGAGATCAACCTAAGGAGACCCTGAAGCGAACTTTGCTGCGAGAGGTAGGAAATATCGGTCTCAGTTCCATGGAGGAGATTGAGCGAGTTGCCCAGGATAGAGCGATATGGAGAAATTACTTGCAGGCCCTATGTAACGTATAACGGTACGAGAAAAATTATTATTATTATTATTATTTGTTTAGTTAATTCCAGTGGCGGTTTGTGATATGTTTTGTTAGTGGGGTCAGAGACACCATTTTTGGATAAATCATTATTTTTTAGTATTTACTATTATTTGTATATTCGGGGAAATTATTTTCCCTTTACTAGAACAAACATTGTCGTATACAAGTGTATATTGATGGAACAGGCGATTACCGTAAACTAATCTATGATGGTTAGTTATTTACTTCCATTATTTTTATATATCATTCGGTATTTAGGCAACCTGGCTGATTTTAGCGCAATAACACCGTTTAACTGTGCACTGGCTTGGTCACTTAAGACTTTCTTTGCTAAATAACCAGTCCAGAGAGATGTCAGATGTCGCTATGTTAACAGACGGTCTAAATAGATCACATTACTACTGGCCCTAAACAATAGGACGTTTCAACTTCGTGAGGTGTACGAATAAGGGAGGAAATACGCTGAATATCAGATTGTATATGATATTTTAGCGCTATATTTTCAACTTTCAAAGATAATCAGTTTCACGTTAAAAGCATTGCTTATGAATACATAATTTATAAAATAATAAATAGTCATTACACATTATGTTTGATAGGGCCTGACCCCACTGGCTCTTAATGACGAGTCGCAACTGGTTGCTTCTCATTGTTATAATATTTTGTACTTTTATTTGTACTTTTCTGCTTGTGTTACAGTACTTTCATGTCAAGTAATGGCTGATATCTTTGTTTGAATGCTTCCATGCTAAGAGCCAATAGAATGTTGCTTATTAAACGACTGTGCGCACACCACCATTGAACGGGTCTCAGGGACTCAGCTGCCTTTGGAGCACTAAAGTATTCCCCGGAGCATATATTGCAAGACTGTCGCAGTCAGAGCAGTGTAAGAATGGAAATCTGGTCAACAGAAACAACCCTACAAAACAAACTATGGGAGATTGGTGCAAGCCTCAAACGCACCGCCCTATTTATGACACATACCGGAGTAGTCGCATAGTAAAGTTGATAGCAGAAGAAGAAGAAGAAACGACTGTGCGAATTATATTATTTTTTTTAGCTCGTTTGTTTGTGCTTATTTGAGTAAACAAATTTAGGAATGAAACACGAATCATTGAATGAGATCACAATAGACAAACACATCTTTTGAACTTATAAAGAGACACAGCATAATACTGGAAACCATAATGAATGAAAGGTTTAAACACACGGAACAAAATAGAGCAATGTTTTAAGTGGAAAGAAGAGCTTAGGATATGAACAAAGAAGAATTTGGCAGAACCCAATGTCATGAGAACTGACAGAAAATGTTGAAGATCCATTACATGTGTCATCTCATCATTTGATGGGGATGAAATTTAGAGATACCAGACTATCAAACATAGTCTTATTCCTCGTTGGTCTTTTGTCATGAGCTTATTGTAACTGTCGACCACAAACTGGACAGTCAGCTTCAGGTCTGTTAGGTTTCACCAAAAGTTTAATTTTTAGGTCGTCCTGGTGTGACCCCAAGTTGCTTTCTAACTTACCAATGAGAGAACAGTCTTGCAGGACATGCTCTGGTGTTTGAACCTCTTGCTGACACTGATGGAGAGCTGCTTGAATTATTTCTATAGTTCGTTCCAAAATTCGTGATCATCGTTACCGACCGATATAAAATCATCCACTTGACATAAATTCTTGATTTTTACATTTTAATATAGGTAACAGTGACGACCTTCCGAAAGTATTTTTTGCCCACCCAAACCTTTAGTTCTGTAAGATTTTATTATATGTTATTACTAAAACTACAGCGATGTTGATATGGTATACTTGTCGAAATTTTACAGTACGATTGTCAAGTTTGTCTATAACTAAGCATTCCAGTGCTCCACATGCAATTCAGTGCAAGATAAAAATCGGGAATCCGTGGAATTAATCAGTTCACAATGTTTCCTACCGACTATCATTGACGTATGTACGCAACATTTACTTTCATTTATAGACGTGGAAGGTATCATTTGTTCACTACGTCACCTTTCTGTTTCAGTTTAAGTTTGGAATATCTTCATTACACTCCGGACATGTCCATAGGTGCTCTGATCGCCTTCGCAATATCTCCAACAGCGTCCAGCGACTGACCGTACAAGATCGATTTTGATTTATGAGCCTACTCACGTACCTGTTATACTGTTCTTTTCTTGCTACTCCAATCTTCAAACCCAGCTCCTGCAATCTGGTAGTTGACGTGGATTGGTTTAAATGAAAATCTTCTTTGCGGCCACACTCTATGAGGGCGTTCAAAATATATCAGCTCTATCCATTGGATGACCCTCTGATATGGTGGCAAAGCCAGCCAGCCTGTCTGCTCTCTCATTGCCAACGACACCCATGTGCCCGAAACGAAGATAAGTGTGATTCTGCAAATTGTTGACGCTTGTAGTGATTCAGTCCATTGCCTGCGCACCGAACCAGCCTCTACCTTGTG
>JADZMA010002893.1:0-10764 GCA_020796225.1 Arion vulgaris
ATCAAAGAAAAAAAAAATCAAAGTGTGTAGGCCAAAAACACGAACAATAAGAATACATTCCTTTCCTAGAATCCAAGTTATTTTATAATAGACATTAGTGCTCGCTTCCATTGTTCAGTATCAACTATATAATAGACATTAGCGCCCGCTTCCATTGTTCAGTATCAACTATATAATAGACATTAGTGCTCGCTTCCATTGTTCAGTATCAACTATATAATAGACATTAGTGCTCGCTTCCATTGTTCAGTATCAACTATATAATAGACATTAGTGCTCGCTTCCATTGTTCAGTATCAACTATATAATAGACATTAGTGCTCGCTTCCATTGTTCAGTATCACTATTATAATGGCTGCCAATTTTAAGATGCAAACACGTCACCTATGAATTACAAAAAGACAATGTTCAACACAATCTTTCTCCCATTAGTTCAGTCCAAACCTGGACGCTGACAACAAACGATAGAAGAAAATAGTCACAACAGAGATGAAGTGTCTACGCAGAATGCTGGGTGTAACAAGAAGAGACAGGTTGAGAAATGAAGACATCAGGAAAAGTGGGTACAACATCAGTACTAGACTTCATCAAGAAACAACAATAAATGGTTCCGGTCGTACAAGCAGATTAGCCATCAGACAGTGCACTCAAAGAGCAATGCTGCTCCTGATACAATGGTACAAAGCATAAGGCCGGCCACGCAAAAGATGGACCTCAGAGATAACAGAGGCGATTCGATAAGAGACTATCTAAAGCATACTGCCCGTTTTGATAAACTTTCTGACCTGACGCTGTGGCATGCAGTTCGAGAAAGAAAGAAAGTATCGATCATATAATAGACATTTGCGCCCGCTTCCATTGTTCAGTATCAACCATATAATAGACATTAGGCTCCGCTTCCATTTTCAATATCGACTATATAATAGACATTAGCGCCGCTTCCATTTTCAGTATCGACTATATAATAGACATTAGTGCTCGCTTCCATTGTTCAGTATCAACTATATAATAGACATTAGTGCTCGCTTCCATTGTTCAGTATCGACTATATAATAGACATTAGCGCCCGCTTCCATTGTTCAGTATCAACTATATAATAGACATTAGCGCCCGCTTCCATTGTTCAGTATCGACTATATAATAGACATTAGCGCCCGCTTCCATTTTTCAGTATCGACTATATAATAGACATTAGCGCCCGCTTCCACTGTTCAGTATCGACTATATAATAGACATTAGTGCTCGCTTCCATTTTTCAGTATCGACTATATAATAGACATTAGTGCTCGCTTCCATTGTTCAGTATCGACTATATAATAGACATTAGTGCTCGCTTCCATTTTTCAGTATCGACTATATATATATAAAATGTTTTCTTTTCCTTTTATTCGCTTATGCTTATCTTTTCCTGTTGTTCTTTTACGAGTGTTTGTGTTTTGTGATTTTTGATCGTTGCAAGATGCTTTCTTTCCCCTTTTGATTGATGTGTATTTTGTCTCACTGAGGATTAGGATATATCTTCTGCTTTGATTGGAGGACACATTTTCAGTAGGTTTCTCTCGTGTTTGCACACATACCCAATCACTGTTACATTTCTCTCGTACCTTTCATGCATACCCCAATCACTGTTACATTTCTCCGTGATTGTACATTCCTGCAATCACTGTTACATTTCTCTCGTGTTTGACACATACCCCAATCACTGTTACATTTCTCGTGTTTGCACACATACCCCAATCACCGTTACATTTCTCTCGTGTTTGCACACATACCCCAATCACCGTTACATTTCTCTCGTGTTTGCACACATACCCCAATCACGCTACATTTTCTCGTGTTTGCACACATACCCCAATCACCGCTACATTTCTCTCGTGTTTGCACACATACCCCAATCACCGCTACATTTCTCTCGTGTTTGCACACATACCCCAATCACTGCTACATTTCTCTCGTGTTTGCACACATACCCCAATCACCGCTACATTTCTCTCTTCCCGATCACCATCAAATTGAATGTAGAAAGGTTAATTAATAATAATAATAACAACACTTACTAGACCAAGACGAAGGTGACAGCAGGGCATCAAGGAAACATTGAACATGGACGAGGCGAGAGAACTTACTAGAGAGAGTTTTTCAGGCGGGCTGTGATGAAAGAGACGTTCCGCAAGGGACATACTATTACTTGAATACTTATTCATTTTGTAGAATACCTCTTATAGAATTTCATTCCAATGACACCACTCCTATAAATCTCCATGTCACATGCGGGTGCTCTGCATCTCATGTATGCATATCCATTTTCAATACGTCTATCGCCCGAGTGGTTAACGGGCCCAAATTTGGGGTGTAAAGAATAGAACCACTGTTACCTGCCACGCATGTCGTAAGAGGTGACTAAGGATGTTTGGCTGAAATCGGATGCACGTGTCTTAAATGTGTAGAAGACTATGCGATTAGGGGCCTACCAAACCTATGTGCAACGTATACACGTTCTTGGCAAAGATCAAACATATCACAAAGAGTGATTAAAATTGGTCGTAAAGAACGAACGCAAAGAAGAAGAAGAAGAATACGTCTATCATACCTTCCTTCCATTCATTATCTGCCTTGCTTTCCCTATGTATATTTCCTTATTATATATCCTTCCCTGACTTCATTATCTGCCTTGCTTTCCCTATGTATATTTCCTTATTATATATCCTTCCCTGACTGCATTATCTCCATGGCTGTCTTATCTCTCCATGACTGTCTTATCTCTCCATGGCTGTCTTATCTCTCTATGGCTGTCTTATCTCTCCATGGCTGTCTTATCTCTCCATGACTGTCTTATCCCTCCATGGCTGTCTTATCTCTACATGACTGTCTTATCTCTCCATGACTGTCTTATCTCTCCATGGCTGTCTTATCTCTCCATGGCTGTCTTATCCCTCCATGGCTGTCTTATCTCTCCATGACTGTCTTATCTCTCCATGACTGTCTTATCTCTCCATGGCTGTCTTATCTCTCCATGACTGTCTTATCTCTCCATGACTGTCTTATCTCTCCATGACTGTCTTATCTCTCCATGACTGTCTTATCTCTCCATGACTGTCTTATCTCTCCATGGCTGTCTTATCTCTCCATGACTGTCTTATCCTCCATGACTGTCTTATCTCTCCATGCTTTCTTATCCCTCCATGTCTTTCTTATCCCTCCATGTCTTTCTTATCCCTCCATGGTTTCTTATCCCTCATGGCTTTCTTATCCTCGATGTCTTTCTTATCCCTCCATGGCTTTCTTATCCCTCCATGTCTTTCTTATCCCTCCATGTCTTTCTTATCCCTCCATGATTTTCTTATCCCTCCATGGTTTTCTTATCCCTCCATGGCTTTCTTATCCCTCGATGTCTTTCTTATCCCTCGATGTCTTTCTTATCCCTTCATGTCTTTCTTATCCCTCCAAAGTTTTCTTATCCCTCCATGGCTTTCTTATCCCTCCATGTCTTTCTTATCCCTCCATTGTTTTCTTATCCCTCCAAAGCTTTCTTATCCCTCGATGTCTTTCTTATCCCTCGATGTCTTTCTTATCCCTCCATGTCTTTCTTATCCCTCCATGGTTTTCTTATCCCTCCATGCTTTCTTACCCCTCCAAAGCTTTCTTACCCCTCCATGGCTTTCTTATCCCTTCATGGCTGTCTTATCCCTCCATGGTTTTCTTATCCCTCCATGGCTTTCTTATCCCTCCATGTCTTTCTTATCCCTCCATGGCTTTCTTATCCCTCCATGTCTTTTTTATCCCCCATGTTTTCCCTTATCCCTCCATGGCTTTCTTATCCTTCATGGCTGTCTTACCCCTCCATGGCTTTCTTATCCCTCCATGGCTTTCTTATCCCTCCATGGCTTTCTTATCCCTTCATGG
This sequence comes from Arion vulgaris, assembly GCA_020796225.1. NCBI lineage: Eukaryota > Metazoa > Mollusca > Gastropoda > Stylommatophora > Arionidae > Arion > Arion vulgaris. The sequence continues at coordinate 3,904 of JADZMA010002893.1, forward strand.
CTGTCTTATCCCTCCATGGCTTTCTTATCCCCAAAGCTTTTATCCCTCCATGGTTTTCTTATCCCTCCATGGCTTTCTTATCCCTCCATTGCTGTCTTATCCCTCCATGACTTTCTGATCTCTCCATGGCAGTCTTATCCCTCCATGACTGTTATATCCCTCCATAACTGTCTTATTCTTCCATGACTGTCTTTTCTAAGTTTTCATGAATTTTTTATTGCTAAAATACGTCACTTCTTTGTCCTACCTCCGTCAATAATCAATAACATTCAGCGTTCAGCTAATTTAATTATAGATTTATTTCTTCTTTTATGTGTCAAGATATTACACAATTATTTGATATCATTTGTATTCAAAAGCATTGATGTGCTTCTCAAACGATTTGTGACTTCTGCTACCTCTGAAGTTGGTGAAAGCCGCCTGTATGGGGGGAAACACTGAAAAAAAAAGAAACAAGTCTTCACAAAATAAGTCAAAAGGGAAACCGGCCCCCTGGCTCGCTTTTTTCATAGCTGGTGATTTTTTTACAAAGGTTCCGGGAGCAAGAATAAAATGCGACCAAAGGTACGTCTAAGAGGCGGCTGAGGGGGTCTATAAAGTCCCCAGTAAATAAAAAGCGGCGTAGAAATCAAATGCTGGCCTTTGTGGGTTTATAACTGAATCAACGTACAATCCCTTGGCTCGGACCCCATACAGACTAAAGAGTGGTTAACAATGGTCGATATGGAGCCGAAGAAGCAGAAGACAAAAGCGCCCGGTTCATACTCCCGAGTTTTTCCCGGTACCCATTTGGGCTTGGTCGACCTGTTACCATTGGAAAACAAATGTCCCGAAGGAAAGACTCATAGTGTGCGGGACAATACCCAGAGGGGGGTTGACCACAGGGACAGTGGGGGCGAGGAGCGAAAACGGGCGGGAAACAAAAAATAACCCTTTGTCAATCAGCCCAAAAGATCACCCAAACCCTTCCCTCCAGATCATGGCCACCCCTCTAACCAGATTTGGGCTTTCCCCCCTCGCCGGGGAATGGACATTAATGTTGTTAAACAGTGGGAGGCGAATTTTAATATTTCCCGTTGAAACCCCATCAGGAGAGCAGACTTATCTGGGGGAATTAAAGGCAGTTTGGGACAATGTAAAAGCATCACCAGAACTAATATCTTTCTACGACAAGGCAAAAAAGGTAGTTGATGAGTTCACCCGATGCAAAAACATCTCGAAAAAACCCTGGGGCTAAAGACTCAGCCTTACTGGAGCAGTGTTGGAACTCTGCACAATGTAAAAACAAAAGAGGCGGACCATCCCCGAACCCCACAACAAATATCACATCCAGGCTATTTTAAAAGGGCCAAGCGCAGGCCAGGCGGAGGAGCGGGGGAAGGGAAAAAAACAGAGCCCTTTAAACTTTGAAAAAAACCGGGAAGTTGGGAAGTGGTAAAAAATTAATGATGAAGGCAGGAGAAATCCAAAGTTGCATTAAACAAAGAGGGAAACATCCTCACGGAAAACGGGCAGTGATCATTTTGCAGACCCTTTGAAAAGACAGCAATATTGAAATTAGACAACAAAAAAGGCGAGAGTTTCTTGAAAAAAAGCAAAATGTTGAGCAAGACAAACAATACCGAAGTGATGAAGACCCCAACCCTTTGAACTGGAACTAGCAATATCAAATTAAAATTGAGAAAATCAAGGAGCAGGGTGTCAAAGATGATTAAGAATTTGGGGAACGGCAAAAACAAATTTTCCAGTTTACAATAATTTTTGGGATCTTGGGTAAGTTCCACAGACCGGAGAAAGCAATCATGATCCCGCCTGAAACCGGGAAAAAGATTTTCTTCTGCCTCCACCCACCCCCGATCAGCTTACGTTGTCTCTGCAAAACAATGGAACGTATAATCAATCTCCCTGAGTGGTATCTTGGGAAAACATTTTTTTCAACGGGGCAGGTTTCAGGCAGTGCTACTCTACTGAAGACCAAGCAACGTCCCTTTTCCCCAGGAGATTGAGGAGCTTTCCAAGAAAAGAAACTGGTACTAACATGGATAGACCTAAGGAAATTTGGCAAGGTTTGGGAAAAAGAAGGACTGCTGAAGAAACTGAAAAAAAGGAAAAAAGGGTGGGATGTACAGATGGAAAAAAGCATCTTACATAACAGAAAACCCAGGTGCATCTAGAGGACCAAGGTAAAGTTCTATCCAGGGGCCCCCTAAAGGAGGAGTATTGCCCCACCCTTCTTGATTTTCATCAACGACCGGGTTGTGAGTTACCACAGGAGAAAAAGTTGAATGTCCCTGATGATCTGGTAATATGGTGCACAAATGAGTATAAACAGTGGCCCCAAATTGATAAAAAGAGCTGTAGATGCCAACCTCGGGGGCAAACAGAGGGGTTTGTCAGCATCAACACAGATAATGCGCACCCTTTTTACTTTCCCCCAAAAAAAAAGCTGGCACCTTTAAAAATAAATGGAGAACTGCTAAGAAGACAAGAAACCCCACCTATCTCGGAGTTACATTCGATGATAGACTGACTGAAGCAGAAATCAACAAAGAGAGCAAGGCAGGAGGAAGTTAACCGGAAAAAATTTAAAGGGGAAACCCAAAGGGGGGGCCCCAGCAAAAAATGAAAAAATTTTTATAAAGGGGCATGCCCACCCCGAATATGGGTCATATTGTCACATCAAATACCACATTAGGAGAACTGGATAAGGTGAAAAACCAGGGTTTTGGGTCACGGGACAATGAAAAAACCCCAAAAGTGGAGATGGAAGAGGGGGGAAAAAACCCAAGGGGAAAGCAGAAAAAAGGATGACCAGGCAGAAAAGTTTCTGGTTTGCCAAGCCCCCAATGGAAAACAGATTAAAAAATCTAGCATTGGGAGGCTGAAAAAATTTATTCACCGGGCCAAAGACTGAAACAAATTTAACCTCCCAAAAAAGTTGGCATTCCCCAAAGTCTGTGCCGGGCAAACCCCTTGGAGAGGAGACAACCCAAAGTAACCCAACAGAAGAAAAGGGAATATTCGAAAAGGAAAAGGCAAAGCATACAAGCAAGACAGTCCTCTCAGTTTACTTGTGAAGAATACCCACATGACCTCTGGGCCCGGGTATAACAGGGTCAGCAAAAAATGCAGGGAATGGAGGGGGGAGTGAATAGAATCCCCAAACAACGCTAAAATGCGATTAAAGTGCCAACGGGGGAAAATTTTGTCCAACTATGATGCAGAAATTCAGGAATCAAGGTGGCAAATGAAAAACTGTTGAATCCAGACCCGATCCTCAACCTGTTTATTTTTTACGAGCAAAAACAGCACTCCAAGCACTTCAGTCCAGAAAACCAGGTCCAGACCCTACTGTCTAAATTGTCCAAGCATCGCAGGGTTTTCTTTAGTGGATACCCCCTCATTTGGGAAAACCGGAAATGAAACAGCAGACCGATTGGCCAAGGAAAGGGGCTGCAGGAGAGCACCGGGTGCCAGTTACCTACCACCAAAAAAAAAGGGTGATTAAATCAATGGGAAAACCACAAATACCAACACAAGACATTACTATAATAGAGCAGATTGGAACAAGTTGTGATTCTGCTGAAAAATCACTCCCAGCTACATGTATACAAATTCAAGATTGGCAATTCAGCCATGTGTACATGTGGACAGGCAAACCAGACCAGGACATACTTTAAGACTGCCCCCAAAAATGATACACTGAGGCAAAATCACTGGCCCAACGAAACAACACTGACATAAAAATAAAACCCCTGTGTGAGCTCAAAAAACAGTAACTAAGAACCATTGAATATATAGACATTTTCCAAGAAAGGAAGGAAGGAAGGGAAAAGTCCCGCCCCCGAATTTTAAAAATATTAGATAAGTGAGTTTACAACAACTACGCTACTCGGTAAAAAATGGTATGTTAGGGTTCATTGCAAGCAACCCCCGATTGGGAAGGTTCGTTTTTGGTAAGATTAAGGATAAAATAGGGGCAAAATAAAAAAAAAATTAACTTGGGTACACCATTTGACAAGTCCCATTAAAATAGACTGGGTTTAAAACCCCAGCTTTCACTTGGGATGGGGGGGGGAGGGGTTTGGTTGTGTGTTCCCACCCCAAAATATAATTTTCCCCTTTTTGCCCCATCTAAGAAAGACTAGCCACCCCAACGCTGAATGTAGAAGACTATAACACCATTGTGACTTTTTGCCAGCGTCAAACACACAATATCAAAAAATATACAAAGATACGTTTTGAAAATGTCATCACTGTTAAGGCACATGCTGATGATGTTATAACACGTCCCCATAAAACGCACTCACTAAACGCTGAAGTAATGTGGTCTTAAACGGGCAAATTTAAGGAGAGTATGAGATGGAGAAACAAATAAATCAATACAATGATCTTAAAAAAAAGGGGGAGATCGCGTTAACGAGATGGGAAAAAATAATGTAAACGAGCCCTGCTCTGATGTGTCTTAATTCATGTGATCAGAGTTAAAAACAAGTATCAAAAGCTTTAAACAGCTTTTTTAAATTTTTTGTTTATTTCATTTACAAGTAATCTGAAAGTTTAATCAGTTATCAGTTTATAGGACTATCATCATAGCACTCAGGCATGTCCATAGTTACTCCCATCTTCCCCCACAAATCCAGCAGCGTCCCGCGGGCCATTTTTTTGGAATTTGGTATGTCGTTCTTTCGGGCTGTACCAATATCGACATCCCTCTCTCTCAGTCTTAGGACCCATTCCCCATGAAACCTCTGTTCAGAAAAAACACATAAATAGGCATGAAATTGTTTAAAGCCTATTAGAGGGGGGAAGTTGTAGGACGACGAGCAAGAGAAACCAAGATAAAATAAAAAAGCTATGAGATGGACAAATTTCAGCCTTTAGTGTAAATAAATAAAGACAGTAGATGTTGAAATCTATTGCAGCCAACCCTTTGATGAAAACGGGTCATGATGATTAACAATTGGTTTTTTAGGACGGGGAGTCATGTTTAAAAAAATTCGCCCAAAGGGATAGGATTTGTGCTGTCGTCATAATCCCACAGCTGTTTCATTTCCCAGGCCCCTGGTAACCAAAAGGACTGGGTCGATCTCAAAACCGTTTATAACTTATTGGGAAAATCATCATGGGTTTACCCCTATAGTATTTCATATCACATTGGTGGGTGGGGTATCTAGTAAGTCTTAGGCATTCGATGAAAAATGGGTTTTTTTTTCTGTTTTTTCTTGAAGTTTTATTTATGTTGTCTAGTCTGGGTCATCAGTTTTTATATCTTCTCCAGAGCCTGTCTCCCGCTGTATCGTTAAGTTTCCTAGACTGGCGTCATCCCCGTTTTCATATCTTCTCCCCAGAGCCTGTCTCCCGCTGGGTCTGTTGTTTCAGTCTGGGGTCATCGTTTTTATATTTTCACGAGCCGTCTCCCGGGTGTATCTGTTAATTGTCAGTCTGGCGTCATCAGTTTTCATATCTTCCCAGACCGCCAGCTGGATCTGTTAAGTTTCAACTGGCGCACAGTTTTCATATCTTCTCACAGGCCGCCCGGCGGATCTGTTGGGTTTCCCAGTCTGGCGTCATCGTTTTTAATCTTCTCCACAGGCCTGTCTCCGGCTGGATCTGTTGTTTCTAGTCTGGCGTCATCAGTTTTCTATCTTCTAAAGCCTGTCTCAGCTGGATCTGTTAAGTTTCCCAGTCTGGGGTCATCAGTTTTTAAACTTCTCACAGAGCCTTCTGCTGGATCTGTTAAGTTTCTGACTGGGTACAGTTTCATATCTTCTCACAGAGCCTGTCTCCCCGGCTGGATCTGTTGTTGTCTAGTCTGGCGTCATCAGTTTTCATATCTTCTCACAGAGCCTGTCTCCAGCTGGATCTGTTAAGTTGTCTAGTCTGGCGTCATCAGTTTTCATATCTTCTCACAGAGCCTGTCCCCAGCTGGACCCTGTTAAGTTTCTAGTCTGGCGTCATCAGTTTTCATATCTTCTCGAGCCTGTCCCCGGCTGGATCTGTCCTTGTTGAATTCTCTCAATATTGTGTATTTGTTTCAAACGTCTTCCAAGTCAAGCTTGCAAGTCACGCCGTGTGAAGAAAAAAGTGTCGCACCTTCCTTTACCAGAAGTCAGCTCCCCTATAGAACATCCTTGAGAACACCGTCCTTCATCCTTCTCAAGGAACCCAGTCATCTTAGGTGGAGTTGGCTGATAAATAACTTTTACAATAAATCCCAGCATATTTCAATACTTCATTATTTATTACTCTGTCACTCCAGGTGCTCCTGAGTATAAGCCTCAAGCAGCACGTGTGTAATACCTTTATTCCTTTCTCCTGCAACCAAGATTCACTGGCACATAAAACACATATTTGACCAGTGTGTGGAACAAAGCAACAATATGCGAACATAAGCAAACACTACTACATGCATTGCGTGAAGAACAAAAAGCCACAATTTAATGGTGCGAAAGGGGACACCATCAACGCTCAAAGAGAAAACATACGTTCTGAAGATTTCACCGAAGAAAGAAAGTATTCTCTATTTCAGTTGGCAAGTTATGCTACGGATAGGTGCGGTGAGACGGGAAAACCATGAAAAACCCAGTTGATACATCCCCAACACATAACTAGGTTGTTAGGCTCAATCAATCAAGTGCCGTGCCGGTTGGCGTAGGCATTAATGTCTCTCCATATTGGTCTGTCTCTGGCACAATCCATCAACTCCGTCACCGAGCAATTGCCTCAGCACGATTTCCCAAACCTTCTGGGAAATTTTGTCCCTTTGTCTCCTCTATCTCTCTTCCTGTATTTTGCTAGTTGCAACCACATTTTCCCAAACTACCTTCTAATGATATTGAAAAAACCTTATTTTGTTTT
>JADZMA010002894.1:0-10763 GCA_020796225.1 Arion vulgaris
TTGTGAAGCATCGACTGAGAGTCAGATACAACAACTGCCCCAGTAAATGAAGTCCCAGAAATCCAATGGAGGGCAGCAGTAACGGCCTCAACCTCCATCCTCATACTAGAAGTAGTTGTCCTGTATGCCCCACTCGCTCTGCAACAACCCTACCATGCGCATTAGCCAAGAAACCCAGCCGGATTTCTCACCATGTTGAACCGACCCATCAGTATATACAACAACATCATCATCCCTTGCATCATTTTCTATCAGCTGCTTAACTGCGAGATCAGCCTTCATGTTGCCCCAATCTCTACATTCTCTTCTAAGAGTAATGATAACGTTGAGATAGCTCTCCTCAATACCTACCCACTTAGACAGACAAGATCCGTTGTCTGTTTCAAGGATCACCATGTCAAGGTGGGGTAGGATCTTGATTAGTGCAAGCTCAATAAACCTGGCGTTATGTTGTCCATCTGAGTGCACCTTACTCGTAACTCGTAATCACTTTTGTGGTGAGGGCCAGAACAATTTTCCCCAAAAATCATGGTTTGGGTTAGGTTCTTCTTCTTTTCTTCTAACCAGGGCTGCGAGTTTTCACTCTTGGGCAGCCAATGCCAGTTTGTAGAATCTGCATGTGTTCTGTAGTTGTGGGAGACTAGTGTAAAGGGTATTATGAATAGATGGGTGTGGTGGGAGGAGTTCTTGTCTAGCTTATGTAGTCCAGGACATTCAAGCAAGATATGCTGTACTGTCTCACATGAGTGACTGCACTTTCTACAGTGTGGTAGGTGTGTGGGGTTTATTCTGTGTAGGTGGTAATTCAGTCCAACATGTCCTGTTCTTAACTGAAAGATAGTGCTTTGATCTTTTCGTTGTAGCAGATTTATATTGTCCTTGGGGTTTGGTCTATTCATCTCTGCATACATGTCCTGACCAGTCGTCCCCATAGCCCATCGGTTCAGCCAATCTTCTCTGGAGATGTTTTTCAGAATCTGTTTATACTTTGTATGCTAACAGGTTTGTCTATTTGTGGTTTTGATGATCCCTGTTTGGCCAGATGATCTGCCTTGTCATTTCCTGGGATATTTGTGTGCCCAGGAATCCACTGTAGAATGACATTAATATCAAAGGAGGAAATCAGATTGTGGATGACTAATGCCAATGACTGGATCTCGCTTGACTGATTCTGCTGTTCTTCTAAAGCTTGTAGTGTGGACTGTGAGTCAGTAAATACTATCATGTCTTGGACAATATTCTCTCCAAGTTCAAACTGCTGGTGGACTAGTTCTACAGCGGTCTTTATGGCTATAATCTCTGCCTCATAGTTGGAACATATATTACCACAAGGAGCACAGTAACTATAGGTAGTTCCATCTGGATATTTCAGGTATATGTCGAAGCCAGCGTAAGTAGTGGCTTTGAAAGCTGAACCATCAGTGTAGGCATGGATAGAGGAAGTTGGATAACTGTCTATTGTCTCCAGTGTTTTTAAGATCGGTGCAAGTGTTGGTTTGTTTATAGTTTTGTCAAGGAGGTATTTCTGGATTACTGGTTGTTTATGTTTAGCCATGGTGGTGGGCGGGGCATCTTGTGATCGGTTCTCTGTCAGTTGGGAGATGGTAGTGTTCTTCGAGATTTTTTCCAACTTCCAGCAATGATTTTTGCTGGATTCTTTGATTGGATTTCCACCTGTCAATAGTTTGTCTGTTGGGATGGTTTTTCTATTCTTTTATATCAGCTCGACTGCTTCTATTAGTGCCCTTCGTCTCCTAATATCTAGTGGTTCGATGTTGCGCAACTTCACAAGCAGCAGTTGGGGTCGTTCTCATTCCCCACATATAAACCTGAGACCCTGATTCTGCACTCTGTCCAGGGATGTTGTGATGTGCTTACTTGCTATAGCTTGGAGAGGAAGGCAGTTATTGGGGTTAGGTTAAATTTTAGTATTTACTATTATTTGTATATTTCAGGATGTTATCACACCTTTACTAGAATATGTAGGTCACAATTCTTTGACTTGTCTAAATGTAGGTTGTTGTATACAGTAGGTCACAACTCTTTGACTTGTATAAATGTAGATTGTTGTATACAGTAGGTCACAACTCTTTGACTTGTCTAAATGTAGATTGTTGTATACAGTAGGTCACAACTCTTTGACTTGTCTAAATGTAGATTGTTGTATACAGTAGGTCACAACTCTTTGACTTGTCTAAACGTAGATTGTTGTATACAGTAGGTCACAACTCTTTGACTTGTCTAAATGTAGATTGTTGTATACAGTAGGTCACAACTCTTTGACTTGTCTAAATGTAGATTGTTGTATACAGTAGGTCACAACTCTTTGACTTGTCTAAATGTAGATTGTTGTATACAGTAGGTCACAACTCTTTGACTTGTCTAAACGTAGATTGTTGTATACAGTAGGTCACAACTCTTTGACTTGTCTAAATGTAGATTGTTGTATACAGTAGGTCACAACTCTTTGACTTGTCTAAATGTAGATTGTTGTATACAGTAGGTCACAACTCTTTGACTTGTCTTAACGTAGATTGTTGTATACAGTAGGTCACAACTCTTTGACTTGTCTAAATGTAGATTGTTGTATACAGTAGGTCACAACTCTTTGACTTGTTTTAACGTAGATTGTTGTATACAGTAGGTTACAACTCTCTATCTTATTTTATCTTATCTTAACCACATTTGCAGTTTTAGAGTTGTGGGAGAGTTAGTTTTCTATCTTGTGTCAGGTGTGTTGCGCTTGACGTTGTCAGTCCATGCTTTCGAGGACTCTGAGATGTTATCTATCCATCGTGTTCTTGGCCTGCCTCGTGCTCTCGCCCTGAGTGCCGATTATTGTAGGCGTGATGGTAGTAAATGTGGTTCCATTCTCATTAGATGGCCCAACCACTTGATTCTTTGCTTCTCGATGTACTGTATGCATGGTATAGTACCAACGATGCTTCTGATATTCTCGTTTCTCACTCTATCTCTCCTTGTAACGTTGATAGCTTTTCGTAGACATCTCATTTCACATGTTGTTGTAATCTTTCTTTCTTGTGTCTTAGTCAGGGCCATGTTTGGCACTGATAGCAGAGAGTTGGAATAAATATGCAGTTTATCAGTTGTCGTGTGACTGCCATGTTAATGCTTGGATGTTTTAATAATGGTGACAGTTGGTAGGTCACTGCGTTTGCCTTCTGGCATCTAGTCTCGATTTCTCTGTCCATCTTTCCATCTGCTGTGAATATACTCCGAGATATTTGAATTCTGGAGTCTGTTGTATTTTGACATTATTCACTTGTATATTTAGTTGACCTGCTGACCTACTTATTGTTATGACTTCTGTTTGGAGATGTTAATTTGCATGTCATATTTTTCGATGTCTTGCAGTGCATTTACATGTTGTTAAAGAATGTGTTCATTGTTGTAAATTATACTCTGATCATCAGCAAAGAGTAGTTCGTTATTAAATTGTAGTTGTTATCGAGGTTGTTATCTGTCTTGGTTTCTTGCGTTATCCTATCTATGTATATATTGAAAAGTATAGGCGAAAGCATACATCCCTGCCTTACTCCTGATGATAATTCACATTTGTCTATCAGGCCGTCGCTTGTTTGTACTACGCTTGAGCATTTTTGGTATAGCGCTCTAATATTGTCTAATAGTTGGCCCTGAATTCCGTATTCACTTAGTATGGCCCATAGTTTGCTTCTGTTTATTCTATTAAAGACCTTTTCTTGGTCTATGAATGCTAAGTTGACCTGTTTGTCTTCTTCTACTTCTTTGCTTCGTTCTTTACCACCAATTTTAATCACTCTTTGTGATATGTTTGATCTTTGCCAAGAACGTGTATACGTTGCACATTGGTTTGGTAGGCCCATAAACTCGTAGATTTCAACGTTAGGACATGTACATTCGATTTCAGCCAAACCTCCTTAGTCGCCTCCTACGACATGCGTGACAGGTAACATTGGTTCTATTCTTTACACCCCTAATTTGGGTCCAGGTAACCACTCGGGCGTGAGCTGTTTGTCATATTCTATGGTGTTTCAGCTTAGTTGCCTTGTGTGAACAGGGCATAGGTGCAACTATTTCCCTTTCTGAACCCAAACTGAGCGATGTTCAGCTGTGGCTCTATTATAGGTTTGATTCTAGATTCCAAAATTTTAGCATATAATTTCCCAACATGACTTAATAATGATATGCCTCTGTATGATAGCATTCTCTTTGTGCCCTTTTTCCATATTGGTATTATGATGGCTTTCTGTCAATCTTTGGGACTTCTCTTTCTGTCCAGGCTGACTTGAAGATTCTATGTATCCATTTTATTCCTGTTTCTCCGCATGCCTTGATTGCTTCATTAGTTATACCGTCTATGTCTGCTGTCTTGTGACATGGACTCTTCTTCACAACTTCTTCTATTTCTTGGAGGAGTATATTTGGTTCTACTATGAAAATCGTGGCATATCCCAAAGGACGTGCCATCAACCACAGTAAACACGCTGTGATTTTCTAGGCACCACTTATACGTTCAGTAGTTTGCCATTGCTTTCTGAACGGGTGGCGCCATCGTCCATTTGTTAAAATCAACGGAAACAATTTGCAAGCAAACTGTCCGCAGCGTGATTCGAACTCAGAACGTCGCGGTTAATAGACCGAGTCACTAACCCCTAGGCCACAGACGCCACCTACGGTTCTACTATGCTTGTGTTATTTTAAAATCTATTTGCAATTGATGTTGGTGGTTGGTTAATACGAGGCGTGTTCAAATGAAAACGGGACTTGTGGATTTATTTAAAAAGTATCATAAGCAAATTAACAGTTTCAACGGAATTAAACAAAGCAACCACTTATGAATAAGAATGCACCTGGGTTCATCAGAAAAATCTCAGTATGCATTTAGGCAAGCATCCCACTTTTTAGGTAGACGTCGAATGCCGTCCGAGAAAAAGGTGCGTGGCTGCTCACTGAACCATGTGGTCACCGCTGTCTTCACGCCTGCGTCGCTGTTGAATCGCTGTCCCTTTAGTGCTTTCTTCAACGGTCCGAACAAATGGAAATCACACGGGACAAATCGACTATAGGCTGGGTGATGAAGAACTTCCCAATTCTTCTTTGCCAATGTTTCCTGCACAATTTTTGACGTGCGGACAGCGTTGTCGGAGAAGAATCACACCTTGAGAAAGCTTGCTGGTCGCTAGCCTTGATGGCCTTATGCAGCTTGTCTAAAGTGTCTTTATAATGGGCGGCATTGATGTTGACACCAGGTTCCTTAAAATCGGCCAACAAAAGCCCTTCATGGTAAAAAATGCGGTCACCATAACCTTCCCAGCAGAAACCTGTGTCTTGAATTTTTGGGTTTTGGTGAACCTGGATGTTTCCATTGCATGCTGTCAATTTTGCTGCTCGGTTCATAGTAGTGCACACGATTCATCACCTGTCACAATGCTCAACAGAAATGCATCACCCTCTGTCCTGTAACGCATCAAGTGGTTCAAACTCCACCCCATCCATTCTTCCTTATGGTGGTAAGTCAATATCCGCGGACCCACTGTGAACACACCTTCCGATAGTTCAATTTCTTCCGAACAACCATGTGGGCTGTCCCAATTGACATATGGAATTCTTCTGCAAGTGAACGAATGCTCCGACGACGGTCAGTCAGTACTGTTTTATCAAGCAAGGCTATGGCTTCTTCTGTTGCAACAAAATGCGCCTGACCTGGCCGTGCAAGATCTGCTGTGTCAGTACTGCTTTATCAAGCAAGGCTATGGCTTCTTCTGTTGCAACAATATGCGCCTGACCTGACCATGCAAGATCTGCTGTGTCAGTACTGCTTTATCAAGCAAGGCTATGGCTTCTTCTGTTGCAACAATATGCGCCTGACCTGACCATGCAAGATCTGCTGTGTCAGTACTGCTTTATCAAGCAAGGCTATGGCTTCTTCTGTTGCAACAATATGCGACTGACCTGGCCGCAAGATCTGCTTTAACTCACGTCAGACTTTAAACATACGCGCCCATTCCATCACTCTTGTCCTCGACAAACATTTGTCATCATATGCTGCCTTCATTCTCCGATGAATGTCTACTGCTTGACATCCTTCAAATGAAAGAAACTGGATCACAGCACGCTGATTTACTTTGGACGGGTTCAGAATCACACCCGCCATATTGTTAACAGTCTCATGCAGCACATATGCATGCTGGGAAGATGAACACGTGACCGTATGTTAATTATTGAATACTCATTACTAGTGCAAAATGTCATCAATATCCGTGCACTCTAGCACGCGTGGTGTAACAAGTCCCGTTTTCATTTGAACACGCCTCGTAGTTCTTGGAAGTATTCTTTCCATCTGTTCTTCCTTCCGTTGTATTAAATATCGGTGACCGTTTTTATCATTAATAATGTCAGTGGGGTTGAAACTTTCGTCTCTTATCCTCATGGAATTGACACTTTTGAAAAAATAGTAATAACAGTTGTTCTCCGTATTTTCCTCACGATTCTGTCCTTGATGTTTTGATTACTTGTTTACTATGTCACAACTCTTTGACTTGTCTAAACGTACATTGCTGTATACAGATTTATAATTATGGATCGGGCGATTACCGTAACCCTTTAGCTGCTAAGGACGTATATATACGTTTTCCCATTCACATCTAAAGACGATTAACACGCTCTGTATTATCTCTCCTCTGTGGGCTAAACATGTGTTAACACGTTATACATTTCTATGTCACTGCTATAGGCGTGCATCCACGTTTGTGACCTAGAAACAAAGACTAGCTATTTTTAGCTCAGCCTTCAGAAAGTATGTAGCAGCGAAAGGGTTAACTCTTAGTGGACCGGGGCAAAAGCCATGTTTTTACAAGCCATTTGTTTTTACAATAAAAACGCCCTTTAGTGTGGTTCCTTGTAAAAAGGTGACCAACCTTAAGCAACATAGTGTGGTGTTGAGTCCACAAGGAGTTAAACTATTCTATAATGGTTAGTTAATTATTTATAATATTTTTATATATCATTTGGTATTTAAGCACCCAGAATAATTTTTAGTGCAATAACACCGCTTTGAAGGCTTGGAAGCGTAAGAATTTCCCTAATGAATGAATGAAAAAAATCACATATATGTCTGTGCTAGATAACCAGTCAAGAGAGAGGTCAGAGGTCGCTACGTTAATAGACGGTCTGAATAGACCACATTTCTACTGGTCCTAAAAAATAAATGCACTGAAAATGCAGAAGTATACTAATTAGGGAGGAAAGATGCTAAATTTCAGACTGTATATGATATTTTAGCGTTACATATTCAACTTTCAAAGCTATCAGTATCACGTTAAAAGTAATAATTATGAACAAATAATTTATCAAATAATAAATACACGCTACACATTATTTTTGGCGGGGCAGGTTCCACTGGCCCTAAATGACGAGCCACTACTGCCATCACACCTTTCATCAAGTTTACAACATACCATCAGGCTTTGTGGGTGGTTCCTCCTTAGGGAAGCATCCCTGGTCACAGGCACTCATGGCAAAGAATTCCCCTGGTATCCCAGAGAATTTCGATTGTGTCGAGAGAAAAGTCTGATATCCACTTGTGATAAGAGACAGCTGATCTTGAAAGGCTGATCTCACGAGAAATTGAACACCAATTTCATCCACACTGCTGGCACAATATTTCTCAACTTTCATGTCTAAATAAATGGAAATAAAAAAATCAACGATTTCTCTCTGTACGAATCATATATTAAGATTATGTGTTGGTTTTGTTTAACTAACATTGATAATGAAGACATCAAGACAGTAGAAAAACAGATATCTGCTTTTGAATATAAATATTACAGAAGAGTCCTTCGTAAGGGCCTGGACAGAGAAGAGAACAAATAGATCTATCCAGAAAGAACTCAAAACAAAAAAAACTGGCTGTTGATACAAATAAGAAAATTGAAATATTTTGGACATATAAAAAGACACGAAGGGCTTCATGGAAGGAGGCATACCGGCAAAGAGGAGAAGAGGAAGATCACGGAGAAGATGGATACAGGATGTAACTGATGGTTTGAGCATGATGGCTGCAGAGGCAGGACATTTGGCCTTTGAGAGAAATTCTAAAGATCTGTTAAGGTGGCAAGTTCTGCTCAGGACAAGCTATTTGATGATGATGATCTTCTTCTTCTTGTAAGAACGTGATACGTTGCATATTGGTTTGGTAGGCCCTTAAACGCATAGATTTCTACACATTTAGGACACATGCATCCGATTTCAGCCAAACCTCCTTAGTCACCTCTTCCGACATGCGTGGCAGGTAACAGTGGTTCTATTCTTTACACCCCAAATTTGGGCCCGGTAACCACTCTGGCATATTATGATGATGATGATGAATGAAGACATTGAGAGCGTCATATATTTTGAATATCTTAGGAGGTCTGTAATTAACATTTTTAGAGCGTTATTTGAATGCTCCATATCAAACCCCTTGTTAAACAACTCTTTATGATTTTTTATGTGATCCGGGGTCATAGACGTAGTTCTAGGGACAACGTCAGCCAGGTTTAGTGAGCTAGTACTATTCAAGATCCTACACCACCTCCACGTGGTGCACCACCTCCCCGTGGTGACCTGGAAACAGACAGTGGATCCTGTCTGGCTAGCGGGGTAGGGATTGAGGGGGAGCTACAGGTAGTGGTAGTAGTGCAAGTACAGAAAGTAATGCAGGTCCAAAAGCCTGAACAAAATGCACGCATCCTGGCGAAGTCCGATGAAAAGTTGCCAAAATAGTTGCTGAAACGTAAGAAATAGTAGCGTAAGAGTCGTCTGTGAATGAATGCCAACTCCCTTTGAGCAAATGGCGCACCAAAATTGCTAGCTGTGGGGCAAGAATAAATGAAAGCGCTGTGTAATCAACAGTCTCGGCAAGTGTCTCTAAAAACACTGAAAATATCGTGACACCACATGGGAAGTTGCGGCAAACTCCGTGTAAGGCCTGCGAAGAAAATTTACTGGTGGGTTGGCCAAGTGAAAATTTAAAAAGTTGCGTGTTGTGTTTTTGGGAAACCCCCCTGCTGGAAAACCGGGGCAGGTCTGTTGGTAACCTCTCCTAGAAGAACTGAGGTGGGTTTTTGGGGCCACAAAATTTTCCCATTGTTCTAGCCCATGAAAAAACCTCTGAATACCTGTCAAGCCTAGCCCAGTGTTTCCGGGAACAGGAAAATGCAGGTAGACATTGAAATTTCAAAAGTGAAACCCCCGACCTGAGAATCCTCTCAGGAACAAACTAAAGTGGATAGAAAATAACTAAAAGAAAAAGTTGGTGCAGCAAAAGGGGAATTTTGCGCTCCCAACATCCCCCACCTTAGTTCTTCTGGGGATGTTTTGTTTTAACAAGTATCCTCCGGTTTTTCCAGGGGAAAAATTTTGGGGCACTAAATCAACTTTAGGATTTCGCTCAGCCCTTTCCCCAATAGGTTTCTCTCCGGCCCTCGTACGGGTTGTCGCCTTCATGCTCCATGCGGGTTCCGTTTTTTTCGGATAATGATTTTGATTCCTTTTTTCCTTTGCGTTCCCCCTGCCTGATGGAAACTTCTTATGAATTTTTGTTGTTTTGGGGACCCCGTTCCTCCTTCCTTCGGACTCTGTGTGTTTTGGCCTTTTTTTCGTATCCTGCTACGTTGACGTCTTGCGGCGTGTTCTGCCGTCATGTCTGCCATATTGCATGGGCACAGGCTAGTTGTGCCAATTTTAAATTTATGGAAAATGTGGGCTCTGAGCTTTTTGTGGCGGACGGAGGGGGGAAATATGGCAACTTGTTCCTGGAGAGACCATGTATCCGTCACTGTCTTGTCTGCGGATGGGCTTTTTTCCCATTTTTCCGATATAACCATTTGTTTGACTTCCTCTGCCCGATCTCGGAAACGTTTGGGGGGTGCCCCCTCTTTGGGTGCTTGCGGCCCCGTTTCCCCTAATGTTGCAGTGTGCGGGATCCCCTGGATGACAGTGCGTTTGGTGAACTCGTTAGTTCAGGGGGACGTTTTGGTCATTCATCTCCCCGTTTTCAGGCGCATTTAGTCCGTGATGACCCATAGAGCATCAGTGAATATCCCACATTGTTGCGTGTGTGTTTCTTCTCTCCAAGATCATTTGGGGTTTTTTATTGCCTCTGCCGGGGTTTTGTTTTCAGTTGCAATCCTTTCTTACCTGACTTTCTTGAGTTTTTAATATATATGGAACTGCAGTAAAACTATTTGTTAAAACAAATTACAAAATACTGTGTTTTCAAATTCAAAAACAAGACAAAATACACCTTTGACCACAAGGCCCTTTTCAAAAAGGGAAAAACAGGGTGACAAATTAAAAAAGAAAACACAAATGGGGGACCAAATAAAACTTTTTAAAGGAAAATCTGGGAAAAGGAAAAATTTAACAAAAAAACATAAAAAAATGAAATGAAAGGGAAAAAACAATGAAAAATCTAGTAAAAATATAACTTGAATCATCAACATATCCCATATGATTACAAAGCGGGGGGAAAAAAGTACTAGAAGCATAAGAATGGAATATAAAGAAAACATGCAACATATACCCAAAAGATTCAAACATGGGGGAAAGTACTAAAAGCATAAAAATGTAAAAAGTTTACCGCGTGGGAAAGGGCCATACAAAAAATCAACCGATTCTCCCCACAAATCCTGTCATCGAGGGAAAATGATGGATGGCTGTACCGGGCATCGGAGCACCTAAATGGCCAGTGTCATTGAAGGGGGTGGGTTCAAAAAGGT
>JADZMA010002895.1:0-10755 GCA_020796225.1 Arion vulgaris
ATAAAAAGGGGGCGGGCGATCCCCCAGACGATCTCGAGATCAGCTAGGGAAGTCAAAACAACCATCGGTTCGCACTATCGAAGCAAGTGGTCAAAAGACCACCCGCAGTACACTGACAGTGACGGTTACTATGGTCTCTCGCGCTGTGAACAAGTTACCATATTTCGCCTCCGTACCGGCCACAAAGCTCAGAGCCCACATGTTCCAAAAATTTTAAAAATTGGCACAACTAGCCTGTGCCCATGCAATATGGCAACATGACGGCAGAACTCGTCTTGCAAGATGTCCACGTTTAGCAGGTATACGAAAAGAGTACTGGCCACAACACACAGAGCTTCGCGAAAAGCTGTACGGAGGAACGGAGCCCCTAAAAACAACAGTAAAATTCATGATAGAAGTTGGTCCATCAGGCTAGGCCGGGAACGCAAAAGGAAGGATCTCTACAAATCTCGTTCCTGGTATATGCTATCATCTCAGATGTTGACGCTCTTTCGTGCCACGAAATCCTGAATCTAAAGTGTTATTTATCTGGTTTTCCCTGTTCGTCTCCCCTCGATTTCACCGGTTGTCACAATGTGTTTCAAACCTCATCTTCATCACATGTCTGAAAATTAAATCTGGTTTTTCAAATACGAATTAGTTTTCTCTGTGTCTTAACCTCATTCAACACCTTCACATTCGTCATTATAGCGTACATGGATTCTCATCATTCTTCTATAAAATCCATCTCTGTGGCCTCCTTATTTTTCTTATGTTTGTTTCCCGTCTATAACTCATATCCGTATGTCAGTATTGACTCTATGTAGAACTGTATAACTTAGTTAGTTAGTCTTTCCTTGGCCTGTGGGGGCATCGGGCAGGGTCATAGCTCTCCATGTCTCGCGGTTCGTTGCTATTTGCTCTAAGTCTTTGATGTTTACTAGGCCCATCGTTGAGCCTTTTCTGGTGATGGTTCTACGCAGAGTCTCTCTTGGTCTTCCTCGTTTCTTTTTCCTCTGGGGTCCATATGAGGGATTGGAGGAGTCTTCTCTCATCCATTCTAAGTGTGTGGCCGATGTAGTTCCAGCGGCGCTTTCTTATAAAATTTGATACATTTTTCTTGCTTGGTCTCTTGTCTTATTTGTGTATTGGGTCTGAAATCTGACCATTTGAGGTTCAGTATTCTTCTAAGACATTTATTCTCAAAGTTATCTAATTTTCTTTCTAGAGCTTTGTTGCTTTCCAACTCTCCATCCATAAGTTAATACTGGAATCACACAAGAGTTAAAGATCTTTAATTTTAAGTGCTTGCTGAGTAAATTTGGGACTTCATATATTTGACAATTTGTTAAAGCACTTGATGCCAATGCGATTCTGTGTGGAATTTCTGGCGCTGTATCCCCTGTAGATGTCATCATACTCCCTAGGTATGTAAAACTTTTGACTTTTCAAGAGTGTAGTTTTTTAGTTGAATATTTTCTGGACTGCTGGTAAGGTAAACAATTTTTGTTTTTGTGGTGTTTATTTGGAGACCAATTTGTCCTGAGATATTTTGGAGAAGGTTTGTTTTCATTTGAATATCTTGATGTGATGAACTCAAAAGGGCTATATCGTCGGCAAAATCAGACGTGCTCAACTTGAACACGAGATTTTCGTTGTGTCATTCTTCTTCTTCTTCTTTGGACGCTCCATACCACCCACTTGTTAACCACTTGTGATTATATGATCTGAGCCTAACAGCTATTGTACGTTCTGCCATTTGTGCGCTTACAAGTAGACCAGCACATTCCATTTCTGCAACGCTTTTTTTACTTATGCTAGTTTCCTAGGCTTCTAAACTCAGTCGACAGTTACGACATGCTTTGTAGGTCGTTGTGTTACTATTTTGCTCCCCTTGTGAGCCCTGGAATACACGAGCGGACGTTTTGTCGTCCGTCTCCGATAGGGCTAGACTAATATTCCGATGTACAGTGCGATAAGAAACTAATAACTTTGTGTGAAACAAATAATATTTGAGGTTAGGACTGTAACTCATCATCACAGAGTTCACAAAAGTTATAATTTATAATGTCACATGTTTGTGAGTTGTTAGAGATCTCAATAGTAGACTTCATCACTTTAAGGGAAGTCATAATTAACTTTTAAAACGAATCATATTATTTATACTGTTTGATGTATGCATGAACATGCTAAGCAGCTATGTTTTCTTTGTTCATGTTCGGTGTGATTGATTGATAGGACCATCATTATTGCGCTTCGGTGAGTAACTACGTGCTCGATCTTTAGTATGGTTATGTAATACAGGTTGGTATGATTCATACTATGTAACATAACCCAGTAACAATGTGTGCTCCGATCTTCTGCTATAGTTCTGTAATACAGGTCGATATGATTCAATGCTATGTAACATAACTCACTAACAATGATTCAATGCTATGTAACATAACTCAGTAACAATAATTCAATTTAAAGTAATTCAAGTAAAATAGTTATACTGTACAGTATAACTCTCAGACTCATATATGTATGTCAGTATTGACTCTATGTAGAACTGTATAACTCCCAGACTCACATCCGTATGTCAGTATTGACTCTATGTAGAACTGTATAACTCTCAGACTCATATATGTATGTCAGTATTGACTCTATGTAGAACTGTATAACTCTCAGACTCATATCTGTATGTCAGTATTGACTTCATGTAGAACTGTATAACTCCAGACTCACATCCGTATGTCAGTATTGACTCTATGTAGAACTGTTTAACTCTTATTCTCACACCAAGTGACAATGACTTGTTGCATATAATGTTTCTCATTTTCTGGAACGCTGTTTTAACCTGCTCTATTCTGCTCTTTATTTCTGATCGGCATCTGCCATCTACTATATTTATATAAGGATTTATTTTACTAGCTATAGTTATCATAAAATCTGATTGATTGATTGATTAATTAATAGGACCATCACCATTGCACTTTGGTGAGTAACATGTGTGCTCCGATCTCTTTCTTACACAGGAAGGTCTCAGCGGCAGTGCACGAACTCCGTAGCATAAGCGAGGTTTCCGATGAAATTTAGAAGATCATGAAGATATTTTGTAGGAATTTTATTGGTAAACATTTCTAATGAATTTTGAACGGGCAGGACTTTCAGCCTGCTGCTCTCGATTTGGAACGACAGGGTTCTTTTACATGCTTAATTGAACATGGGACCTAGGTTGTATCGTCCATCCCGATAGGACTAGGTCGATTCCACATATACTTGGATCAGGGATCTCTGGAAAAATATCTAGATAGCTCCACGAGGAACGAACTGAGAACCTTTGGAACGAGAGACGAGCACCTAACCTCTACACCACTGAGACGCCCTGTCATCAAATCTGTGTAGGTTTAGTTACAAATAGAAACAAAAGTACTACATGTCAAATCTGTGTAGGTTTTAGTTACAAATAGAAACAAAAGTACTACATGTCAAATCTGTGTAGGTTTTAGTTACAAATAGAAACAAAAGTACTACATGTCAAAATCCACTATAAGGTAAAGAGTCATTGGCACATGTGTATGCCGATAGAGTAGTTTATGTTTAAAATGAGTTAAGTGCATCTGTAATTCAGAGGTCATTGTTGTACAGAGTATACCATGACAAGAAACAAGCCCTACAACAGATGTCGTTTTCAGTGCTATTATATTGCTAGCATGCTAGCACTTTATAGTTGTAATATTGTGTACTAGTGGCTTCCCTTGAACTGAACGTGCTGCTCTCTTGTGGTTAAGTGGTTAAACCTGCGCCTTGCGGTTCGAAGATCGTGGGTTAAAACCCCTACAGCGCTGTTCTGTTTACGAGTGCATTTTATTTCCAGAGAACATTAGTATTGATACCGGAGCTACGAAGCTTGTGCTTTGTATAATACTCTCGGCAGGTGGTGTGCCATGACTGCGGAGATGGACCGAACCATATGGGGCAAAATTAGTACAAAGAAGTCAAATCTCCATCTGCAGACCATTTAGAAAATGGAAGAAACTTAGAGAAGAATAGAACTGATAACTGTACTTACAAGTTAAAACGACTAAAATTGCGAACTTTTCAACACTTCATACTGCTACGCCATTATTGATAATTGGATTACTATCACATGCCTACGGTGGAAGCTTAACGAGGAAGTGAACAAATTACTATCACATGTCTCCGGTGGAAGCTTAGCGAGGAAGTGAACAAATTACTATCACATGTTCGGTGGAAGCTTGGCAGGAAGTGAACAAATTACTATCACATGCCTACGGTGGAAGATTAGCGAGGAAGTGAACAAATTACTATCACATGTCTCCGGTGGAAGCTTATCGAGGAAGTGAACAAATTACATCACATGTCTCGGTGGAAGATTAGCGGGGAAATGAACACATTACTATTACATGTCTCCGGTGGAATCTTATCGAGGAAGTGAACAAAACCTTGGACCTTCAAATGTCAAAGTGAAAAAGACATTGTACTTAAAATGTCAAATAAATAGACAGTATTCAAGTATGGAGGCTAAATCCGTTGACAGCACAGAACAAAACCTAAACAAAGAAGTTGCTCAGCTGTCAGAAAAGGCAGATACTCACTTGCAGTGGATGTCATCTCACAGTGGCACTGCAGACAATGAGAGTGTCGATGTCTTAGCTAAGGACGACATTGTCAAAGGGCAAATTTACCAACCCTTGTCTTTTCAAGAGGTCAAAACCCTCATACAGAGAAAATCTGCAGTAGACTGGAAGACAAACACTGGATATGATTATGGAAAAGACTCCTCAAAGACCTAAGCAGAACAGACCAGGTCATTATAATTCGACTACATACCGGACACTGCAGACTCAACAAACACTTATATAGACTATGAATACATCAAATAGCTCTCTGCCAGTGTCAGCAGTCGGAAAAGACACCAGAGCATGTTCTGCAAGACTGTCCTCTCCTGGGTGAGCTGAGAAGCAACATTTGGCCACACTCAGTGGACCTAAAAACTAAGCTTTGGGGAAACCTGACAGACCTGAAGCTAACTGCCCAGTTTGTGGTCCACAGTCAATTAAGCGCATGACCAGAGATCGCTGAAGAAATAAACATGACAGACCTGAAGCTGACTGCTCAGTTTGTGGTCCACTATCAAGCGCATGACCAGAGATCGCTGAAGAAATAAACATGACAGACCTGAAGCTGACTGCTCAGTTTGTGGTCCACTATCAAGCGCATGACCAGAGATCGCTGAAGAAGAAGAAGTATTAAGGGCCTCCGAAAAAAAAAAAAATTTACCAAACACAGGATTCGAACCATAACCTTACATCTCACGGCACCAATTGCATAGCCATGTAGACGAGTGTTATTACACTATTTATGGAGCGTAAATAAAAAACCCCTTCTAGAAATCCTTCTTGTCATGACGATGTGATACAAAGTAGGGGTTAGAAGAGAAGAAGAAACAAAATATGACATTATAGTAATAAAATATTTCTACTACTTCATATTGTTACTGAGTTATGTTACACAGCATTGAATTATTGTTACTAAGTTATGTTACATAGCATTGAATCATTGTTACTGAGTTATGTTACATAGCATTGAATTATTGTTACTGAGTTATGTTACATAGCATTGAATTATTGTTACTGAGTTATGTTACATAGCATTAAATCATTGTTACTGAGTTATGTTACATAGCATTGAATTATTGTTACTGAGTTATGTTACATAGCATTGAATTATTGTTACTGAGTTATGTTACATACCATTGAATTATTGTTACTAAGTTATAGTTACATAAAATGAATTATTACTGAGTTATATTACATAAAATTGAATTATTGTTACTGAGTTATGTTCATAACATTGAATTATTGTTACTAGTTATGTTACATAGCATTGAATTATTGTTGCTGAGTTATGTTACATAGCATTGATTCATTGTTACTGAGTTATGTTACATAGCATTGAATTATTGTTACTAAGTTATGTTACATAGCATTGAATTATTGGTACTGAGTTATGTTACATAGCATTGAATTATTGTTACTGAGTTATGTTACATACCATTGAATTATTGTTACTGAGTTATGTTACATAACATTGAATTATTGTTACTGAGTTATGTTACATAACATTGCATTATTGTTACTGAGTTATGTTACATAGCATTGAATTATTGTTACTGAGTTATGTTAATAATGATTCATTGTTACTGAGTTATGTTACATAGCATTGATTCATTGTTACTGAGTTATGTTACATAGCATTGAATCAGTGTTACTGAGTTATGTTACATAGCATTGAATTTTTGTTACTAAGTTAAGTTACATAGCATTGAATTATTGTTACTGAGTTATGTTACATAGCATTGAATCATTGTTACTGAGTTATGTTACATAGCATTGAATTATTGTTACTGAGTTATGTTACATAGCATTGATTCATTGTTACTGAGTTATGTTACATAGCATTGAATTATTGTTACTAAGTTATGTTACATAACAATGAATTATTGTTACTGAGTTATGTTACATAACATTGAATTATTGTTACTAAGTTATGTTACATAGCATTGAATTATTGTTACTGAGTTATGTTACATAGCATTGAATTATTTTTTACTAAGTTATGTTACATGCTTGAATTTATTGTTACTGAATTATGTTACAACATTGAATCAGTGTTACTGGGGTTATTTTTACATAGCATTGAATTATTGTTACTGAGTTATTTTACATTAATTATTTTACTGAGTTATGTTCATAGCTTTGGGTTTTGTTACTGAATTATTTACAAGCATTGAATCATATCGACCTTTATTACAGAACTATGCAGAAGATCGGACCCACATTGTTACTGAGTTATTTACATAGTATTGAATCATCCAACCTTTTACATAACCAAAGAAGATCGGAGCACATGGTTACTCACCGAAGTGCAACGATGATGGTCCTATCAATCAATCAAACAAAACTTGAACACAGAAAACATAAGCTGCTTAGCATGTTCATGCATACATCAAACAGTATAAATAATATGATTCGTTTTAAAAGTTAATTAATGACTTCCCCTTAAAGTGATGAAGTCATACTATGAGATCTCTAACAACTCACAAACATGTGACATTATAAATTATAACTTTTGTGAACTCTGTGATGATGAGTTACAGTCCTAACCTCAAATATTATTTGTTTCACAAGCATTAGTTAGTGAATTCTTATCGCAATGTACATGGGATTATGAGTCTAGCCCTATCGGAGACGGACGACAAAACGTCCGCTCTTGTGTTGCCAGGGCTCACAAGGGGAGCAAAATAGTAACACAACGACCTACAAAGCATGTCGTAACTGTCGACTGAGCTAGAAGCCTGGGGAACTAGCATAGTAAATAAAAAGCGTTGCAGAAATCAATGTGCTGGTACTTGTAAGCGCACAACTGGCAGAACACCAATAGCTGTTAGGCTCAGATCACATATAAATCACAAAAGTGGTTAACAAGTGGGTGGTATGGAGCGTCCAAAGAAGAAGAAGAAGAAGGACACAACGAACATCTCGTGTTCAGTTGAGCCAAAAAACCTCAGCAGCTTCAAATAAGAAACAGAACAATGTAAAACTGCTACCCAGACACAACTTGAGAAAAATATATTTCAATCAAACTTACCATAATGAAATTATCTGGAGAGAAAGACCGAACAAAATATGCATAACGAAACCGAAACCGCTGGTTTGAGAGGTAGAGATATCAACGCGTTACTGCAAAACTATCACACAGTCATATCGCTTTAATGCAATGAAATAAAATAACGCAGTGAGGGTTTAGAAGTAGTTAAATTAGATGCACAAAAGCAAACAATATACTAGGAGTGATTAACACCACTTTGTCATATAAAGAGATACCGCTAATCCAGGTACTGGTGCAGTTAACACCACTGTTGTCACATAAAGAGATACCACTAACCAGGTACTAGGGTAGTTAACACTACTGTTGTCACATAAAGAGACACCACTAACCAGTTACTGGGACAGTTAACACCACTGTTGTCACATAAAGAGACACCACAAACCAGTTACTGGGACAGTTAACACTACTGTTGTCACATAAAGAGATACCACTGAAAACTAAAGCAAATCTTATAAGAACGATTTTCTGGTCAACACTATGTTACCAGTGTCAAACACTGCAATAACAGCAGCTATTGAGCGGAAAATCATAACGACTAGAGATGAGGTGTCTTAGAAAAGCTGCAGGATGTGATAATAAGAGACCAATTTAGAAATGAAAAATCAGAAGAAGACTGGATGTGAAACCAGCTGCAATTCCTAAAAAGAAAAAAGTTTAAAAAACACCTGACAAGAATGACCGGGCATGCCACCACAGAGACCACAGAAAAAGTATAAGACCAAAACAAGGTCAAAACCAAAAGATAGGCAAGCATCAAGAACACAAAAAAAATAAATCAGCACAAAGTCCTTGCAAGCACACACAAGATACTCTTTTTTTCCCCCAACACCTAAAACAAATGGGGGAAAGAAAAAGCACCCAAGATCTTTTTTTCCCCCCTAACATCTATAAAGAATTGGTAAGAAAGAAGAAAACACAAAAAGATCCGTTTTTAAACCTTCAATAAAGCAAATTGGAAGAAAAAAAAACCCGACAAGATCCTTTTTCCCCCCCGCAACCTTTAAAAGAACTAAATGGTGGAAAAAAAGAAGGTGAAATTGATAAAAAAAATTTTTAAAAACTTGATTTTTTTTCCTTTGTTCTCTGTCTATGAAATAAAACATGCTCTCACCAATATAGGACATTTGATTTTTGGGTAAATTTTTTTCTTGTCATATTTTTTCTTATATAGCCCCCTCGACACTGGGAGTTAATGACTTCAAGGGCCCTTTAAATTTAACCCCAAATAAAAATTCGGGGAAATTTGGTTGAACCTACCTTTACACCCATAATTGTTTTGGGCCCAAACAGCCCCGAACCCCGTAATTTCTCATACACCCGACAAAAAAGAACTAGTTATCTTTACCTTCACATTCAGCACACCCACAATCTATTAAAATGAGTTATAGACCCAAATATAAAAAGGTTGGCTGTGACAATAAAATTACTTTTCGGGTCCAGACGGATGTGATTTAAAAAGGTTTTTCTAAACTGGACCTTTTTTATTTAAAATTTCCCTTCAATGTCGGTTTTTCGATTCCCTTTTAAATTTTGGTGTTTTTAACCTAATACCATATTTTTAAACGGGGGGCGGGGGGGGTGGGGGTTTGTCTAAAACTTTAAATGTAAGTTTTAACCGGAAAAAGACAAATTTAATTTTGTGTTTTTTTGGTTACCATAAAAACAGTATAGGAGTCTTTAAGTTACTATATCTCTTATTCTGTGACATTCTGGACCACTTTGCGACGCCTGCTAGAACCAAAGGAAGTGGACATACTGCTTCTCTTGAAATTATAACTGTTTGAGTAAGTAAAAAAGTAAATGAACCCTTTCATACCTTGTGGTATATAGGGCAATACAGGGTTTGGCCTGCATTATTCATTTACCGTCGGCACACGATGGGTGATGTGGTCAGCATCACGCCGGCCCTTTACTTTCCCAGAGCATGTCTGGTACCCAGTTGAGGCTGGGTCGACCGAGAGCCGTTGCGGTCGGAAAATTTCACGCACACTGCGAGAGTTGAACCTGGACCACCAGCCTTGAGAAGCGAGTTCACTAACAACTACGCTACGGCGGCTCACGTTGGAGAGTAGGATATCGTCTTTTACTGTCTTTACTGCTTTACTGTCTTTACTGTCGGTAATACGCTTTGGCAGTGTCGGACAGGGTTGGGGGTGAGGAGGTGCGCCTGAGTTATTTAATGGTCGCATTCTAGTGCAGCTGCCACGAAACTATTCAGGTTAGAGTTTTTGTTGATGCCACCGACAGCAAAAACAACGGGAATGGCCTTAACGGGGATTGAACCCAGATCTCCCAAATGAGAGCCGAAGCTCTAATAAATTTAGTCAAGACGGGATAGTCTGATGTGGGATCTGTAGAGCACACTCCTCTAGCTTTGCTTCATAGAGTCCAGTAAAATACATACAGTAGTGCTACATTCGTTGTCTCTCGGCACTAAACTGGATGTCTTCCTGTACATATTTCACTTCCAAATACTCAGTCAAAAACAATGACCATGTAATGTTTCTACAACGTGTCCTCTCATTATGACCAGTAAAACCACTAACCACAACATTGAACCAACACCAAGTAGAGAACCTTGGTTACTGGTTTAACTTGCTAACGAGGATATGAGATTTTGTTTTACAAAGTGAAACCTGCTAAAGACCTGTGACTAGCTGTTAGCTGAGAATCAACCTCTACCTTGTCGTCATAGGTTAACTGTCACAATGAAGTTGTGACATAATTCTCTCCGGAGAAGACGACTACACAGTTCGAGGTATTGCAGCTATCTAAATGTTGAAGTCAAGTATCGCTATTAGACTTGATATAAATATTTGAAGGACTGTATAACATTCAACAAGTCACTATCATAAAGAGGCTGATTGTTCATTTGAGGATCATCTTCATCGGATATGTTCATAATTTCTCAGATCTCTCACTAAGCATGCATGTCAGTGTGTTTAGACTAACAACTTTCGTTCTGTGTTGGTTGATGTATCTACTGGGGTTTCTCTCAAGTTTCCGTATTACCGCATCTAACGAAATGCAAAATTGATCAAACCAGATAGAGAAAAACATTTTATCTTCAACGTTGAAATCTTCAGAGCGATGTTTTTT
>JADZMA010002896.1:0-10752 GCA_020796225.1 Arion vulgaris
CAAAAAAAAAAAGAGTTAGACATTTTTTTTCACGCTTCACTTATGGTACATCATAGCCGATGTTTTGACTTATGTTTTTGAAATTCACTGCAGATGAAGGCGGGGTTTACAATATATTTTCAAGAAAATTAATTATTACAATGCATACATCTAAACTTGTTTATCATCAAAAACAATGTTTTTTGCAACTTTGGGCCAAATTGTATGACAATATGTTTGTTAGTTTTTTCTGTTAATTTTTAAAAAGACAACCCTTTCTGTGGTCTCCCGTCAATAGGTGGTTTCCCTACTGTTCTTCTAATTTCCTAATTTATTATATGGTCTCTTCTTTTTTTATTTACTGTTTTCCCCTCAAGCATCTTATTTCACATGTGCTAATTTTCCTTTCTTGTTCTTTTGTCAGTGCCCATGTTTGGACTGGAAGCACAGTGTTGGTAGAAGATTGCATTTATAATCTGTTTTTTAGTACTGAATTGGGTATTTCAAAATTGGGGTAAGTTATATGATCAACAAATAAACAGATACAGGTATTAAGAGCTTCCGAAAAACAAAAGACAACGGGACTCGAAACCACTTACCCAGTCCTACATGACACCAATCGCCTAGCCTAGCCTAGCCTTCTTCCCACAACCAATGAGTTCGTTAGTATGTAATGTTGTTCTTGCTGAATTCTAGTTTCGATCTTTTGTCCAGTCATATCAAAGGGAAGATACTTCGAGGTATTTAAATTCTCTTCCCCCGCTTTAGCGTTATGTCATTAGCGTTAGGTATGTTGATTTTCTTTATGTTTGCTTATAGTCATGACTCTGTCTTGAATGGTGTTTCTTGTTTTTTTGGGAGGCAGCTAATGTTGAGTAAGTTTATGTGTTCTTGAAGTTATTCAATATTATTATGGAATAGACACTTGTCGTCAGCAAAGAGCAGTTATTTTTGTTGGTCTACATCCAATTTTCGTCGTTTTGGGAAATTAGTATTCGGGGGTTTGGGTCGGGTTGTGATCTTTCCCCGACGTTTAGTTCGAATCCGCTGCGGACGTTTGTTGCAAATTGTTTCCGGATTTTAACAAAAGGGCATGGGGCCACCCCTTCGAAAGCAATGAAAACTACGAACGTATATTTGAAATCAACACTTTTTACTTGTATCACACGTCCTGGGGTATCCGTTCATTTTCATCCATGTATATAATGAAGAGGAGAAATTGGGGGAAAAAATTTACCATTTGTCTGATTTGTTAATGGTGAATATCAATTAAAGGATCATTCTACCGTATCAAAACACGAGAAAATGTTGTTTCCACAATTTATTTGCCGACATGCAAACATCAATTTTTTCAGATTTTAGAAAAATGGTAATATCTAATTTATGACTTTTTTAAAAAAAAGTGTGATGATGTGACCTTTTTATACTACGAGGTACCCGGCGATACACTCAGGGGTTCTCGACAGCAAGATCAAAAGAATCCTGATGTGCTTGTGTTAGATAGTTGCTTCACATTCCCACTATATCGTGTTACATATTCTATTTTGTTTCATTAATCATAAGTAGATCGTGTTAATATCTACCATGACATGCGTGCTCATTCGTCAGTTAGAGACTCGTGTAAGTGTTTTACAGTTAGTAGCTTTCATTTATTTACCACAAATGTCAAATGTCAACAGAAATATCGTCAAAGTCGCTCGATCAGTTGTATAACGATGTTTGGACAATGCCTAAAGTCGCTAGAGCAATTATCGAAAACATAAATGACAATTATCAAATAGTTGTTAATCGCAAACGAGGATGACAATGGCCTCAGACGTGTGTTGTTGCATCTCTCTGGTGTGTGTGCGGAGGTGAGTGACGAGTTCAATCCTGAAACACAATCTCCTACCACAGGTGGGACATGCATGATTATTGTTGGATATATGAGTGTTGTATGTTCTGTTTTTTCGCCCAACTTGCTTTCTCTGCGCATCAACTATGGAATTGATATAAAAAACAAAAACAAAATGGAAGTCTCTGAGGCATAGGGTTGCGCTCTCTCTCTGCCAAAGGTAGCAGGTTCGCTCCATCGTGGAGCCATGTGCATATTTTTCCAGAGATCCCAGATCTCAGGGTAGGTGAAATCGAGTTCCTAGTCCTATCGGAGACGGATGATTAAATTTGAGCACGTAAAAGAACCCTTGACAGTTCAAAATCGAGAAGAGCGCTGGAAGCCATCGTCCGGGCAAAATCATTAGAAAAGTCTAAAAAACAAAATTTATACAAAAATATCTTTACCATCTTCAAAATTACACGGGGGACGTCGCCGGTGCTACGGAGTTCGTGCACTGCAGCTGAGATCTTCCTGTGTGAAAAGATCGGAGCACAAATGGTTACTCACCAAATGCAATGATAACGGTCCTATCAATCAATCTGCGCATCAATACTACGACGACTTTCAGCCATGCGTGTACCTCTTGTGTTGCTGCAGCGCTAGTTTGCAATCTTGCACAAAAAATTCCCAGCACGTTGTCTATATTAGAATTTTAAGTTAAACAATTTCAACAAATTGTTCGCAGCGATTCGAACTCAGAACGTCTGTATAGACGAGTCACTATTCCCTAAGCCACAGACGCCACTTTGTAGCTGTTTGAGATGTCTTTATCAGTCGCCGTTGAACTTGACCAGCCCACTCTGCCTGAGCCTTTGTAGAAGAGGTGTATACTAGCGATTTTGGCTTCATGAAGATTTTGTACCTGGAATTTTATAGGTCTTTAGCATGTAGACTTTCAAAACATAACCTTACGAAACAAATTAAAACAGTATGAAATGGAATTGATAAAACAAAAATAGGAATATTGAGAGCATCCATATTCCCAGTGGTAAAGTATGAATGTTAATCATGGACATTTAACAAGGAGGAAAAATTACAGAGTATATATGTGCTTTGAATATGTGGTAGAGATGAGTCCTCCATATATCATGAACAGAGAAGAGAATTAGATCTATCCAGAATAAACTCAAAATCAAAGAAAAATTTTGATCAAAACAAAATGAAAAATTGGGAATTTTTTGGACATATAAAAATAAGTGTTGAATAAGACCATTATGGAAAAAAGGGTCAGGCAACGGAAGAACCCCGAAGATATATTCGGATGGACTGTGATTTTGGGATGAGGGATAAAGGGGGCACCTGACCCAAAGAAACCCCAAAAACTGTTAGGTAGCAAAAAATTTTCTGATTACAAGCTACCTCTGGGTGATACCCCAAGTTCTACTTTGCTACCGTAGCCCTCTGTTCTGTAAATTCCCCCGACTAGTCTCATTCGTCCAGGGATCTCTTTTAAAAAAAAGTCCCAAACGCCAACACACTGTCCAGTGTACAAGGAGATTGGCGTCACGTGCTAGGGTGCCTGATAAAACATCCCAAAAAAGTTGATTTTTGGGGCTGGGGGGGCAGACTTCAACAGTAACGAAAAAACCTTTAAAAAATGTGTCATTGACCCACTGGGGAAACCTTTGAAAATTGGGGTTAAAAAAAGGAACTTGGGGCTGCAAACATCGTTGTTGGGGCGGTGCGACTGGAAAAAAGAAAAACCCCCGTTTCCCCGGGGCATTTGGCCTGGGTTTTTTGGGGTTTTGTTCGAGGGTTGACTTTACAGTCACCCCGCACACACCGATGGCGCAGCCCTGTCAGGCTGTTTTATCATTTTCAAAGGGCGGCTATTAAATTTAAATTTTTAAACTTTTTTCAACACGTTTTTTTCGAACGCGTGTTGGAATTTTTACTAATGGCTACCATTATATATTTACCCCAGTTTGCATTTCCATTTGTATCCCCCCTTCCCAATCGTGTTTTTTCTGAAAGACCATCTTACGTGTCGTGCCTTTTAAGGCATCTGGATCTCAAACTTTTTTTTATGTTACTATCTTTCAGTTGTTGGCACGTTTTCCCGGCCGTGAAGTCAGATTTTTCAATGTATTTCCTTGATTGTGTATTGATGCCCATCTTTTTTCCCTTCGGAAAACCCTTGTTTCTGATGTGGGGGCCCCAATGTATTTGAAGATAAATTGAAAAAAAAATTAAGAAATTTTGGGCCTACCTTTGTTTTCAACTACCAGGATTTCTTTTCTTTTCTCACAAACCCCAAGGACCTAAAGGGCGCATAGGAAAACCCCCACCAGGATTGTGAGCTGGCACAAATAAAGATCACCCCACCTCCATGGTACCTGGTAACGCATTGCCTTCGGGCTGCGGGGTAGGGATCGAGGGGCTCTTGGCCAGTAGCGTCGACATCGTTGTTGAGATCCCCCCCGGACAGGCAAAAAAAGGTGACTTTTAAATTACATCTCTCTCGGCTGATGGGAAAAGCTGAATGATAACCATAAAGGGATGAGGGGCATCCAGAGAAGAGACATGGGCCGAGATGAGTTTTGGACCACATGGGCGAAACTCGGCTTTAGGTGGGGGCGGTTGAGCCCGTGTCGAAAACCGAGGCATGGTAAATGAGCATGGTGAGGCAGGGGAAAAGGTGGGGCGGCGCGGGGGAAAAGGAGCCGCTTTGGACGTGCAGGGGCCCCCCGGTGGGGATGTCACGGCGCGATGGGTGAAGGAAATGACAGGCGTGGGGTGAGCTGACCACCCGTGTGCAGAAAAACTGGGGCCAGCAGGACTTGAATCTAGTGCGTTCGCCCGGGAAAAAACGTCTTTAGTTTGATTGGGGGCAAACCGTCGCGGGCAAACCGTACACAAAACTGGACGGAAGGAAAAAGAGTCCCCGAAAAGGGTTTCTGAGCAGATGAAACTAAAACCCCGGGGGTAGGTCATCAAATCGCTACCCCAAAGAAAAAAAGCAACCCTGCCTTGATGTTGGCGGGGGGCGTTAGGCTGACGAAGCAACCCCGTAAATCTGGTTAATCGGGCCGTCCCGGGGGCAAACAAGTTCAAAAGGATGAAATTGTGACGTAAAAAATCGTTCTTTGGGAAAAGGGTTTTTTATATATCACAATAAGAATGATAAAAAAGGCGAAAAAATGATCGGGGATAAAACAGGACCTCGTTTTTCATCTGCCAACATAAACGGGGAAATCGATTGGATCAGGATGGACAAAATAGATCGCTTAACAAGGGAAAGGACAGACTACCTTTTGGGCAATAGGCGTCCCTTCTTTAGCCCTAACCCAGCTTAAACGTCAAGTCTTTCAAAGGGCTCATTTTTTGACCCCATCTTGGAAAACGATTTTTGGGTTTTGTTGAAAAAATATTGTTTAGTCAAAAATCATTTTACAAAATGTTTATTCTATAAAGTACAACATTCTGTATATCGATTACACACAAAATTTAAATTTTATTAAGATAGCTGTACCTCGCGCGCGTTTACGCCTTAAAAAGAAAATAAATTTTAAAAGAAACTTGCTATAACAATATGTAATTTTTGTTTTTATCATTGTCCTTTTGTTCATTTTCTTGAGAAAACTTACAATTTAACGTTTCATTTCATCTGTTTATTGAAGTGCTTTTGGATATACAATATTTTTTTGTTTTTCCATCTGGTCATACACAAAAAAATCAGAATGTTTTCCGACGTGTGAACAGGCCACATATAGCTGTCCATGTGAAAAGCAGGAATTTTCCAAATGTAGTCCACACACTTGTAGTGATTGTCCTTGTGATTTGTTGATGGTCATTGCAAAGGCGAATCGCACCGAAATCGAAGCGTTTGAATTCAAAATGGCATGTCTGTTGGAATCATTGGGATGGTGGCAATAGTATATCTTCTCCTTTAAATTTTCCATTTAAAATTGTACCTTCGATGATATTGTTCATCATATTTTTCACAAAAAGTCTAGTACGTTCAAAGTCGTGGTGATTAATGTTTCTGAGAAGAATGATAGGCCGCCAATTTTCAAGTTAAAACATGTGGGGGCATGCCTGGCAAATCAAGTAATTCAAGAATTCATTTGGGAAAATTGACAACTTTCTTGAATCATTAGTATCGAGGGACTTATCGTTGTCACTTCCCCTGGTATTTTGTTTTGAATGCTCAAATTCATGGCATATACATCCTTGTTTTTGCTGCAAATATTGCACGTCTGGGCCATGATGATTTTTAATTATGCTATTTGGGAAAATTTCATGAATCAATTCGTCTGTGGTCGCTATGATGTTACAGAAGTTTGTTGGCAATGTGATACATCGTGTGGAATCATCGATTGGCATTTTCCCATTCCCAATATCAAACAATTGTTTTGCGAAACGTTCAGAGGTTTCATCATGTTGTAGTTGTATACGTATTGGCCTTCAAAGTCAATTTCATGTGTCGCCATAAAACTGATGATTTCAGGCATGCATTAAGTTCATCGCGTGTGATCTTGGTATAACTGGTAGAGTTTGCCGGAAATCGCGACAAAAAAATGAGTGCGCCACCGAAGAGCTGGTCATTTCCTTCAAATCTTTCAGTACGATGAGCGCTTTAATGTTTTTTATGCGCCATAGTACATTCATCCCATATAATGATTTGGGACAAAATTTGGGAAACCTTTACCCATTGCAGAATTTTTTGATATTGCATGTTGGTGTCTCAGTGATTTATATTCAATGGCAATTTCAGCGCTGAATGCGCTGTTCGGCCACCATCTAAAAGATGCTGCAATTCCAGAAGATGCGATTGCCAGTGCAATATTATTTCGTGATCGTATGGTTGCCAAAATAAGTGAAATGAGAAAAGTTTTGCCTGTGCCTCGGCCATCTATGAAATACAATCCACCGTTTTGACTTGTAATTGCATGCATAATTCTGTCATATGCTATGCGTTTTTCCCGAATAAATTTTTAAAATTTCGTTTGAACAAATGTACCAATCGTTGATATCAAAGTGTTTCTCGTCCAACTCACAATCGAAAGGTTGTTTGCAGATCGTTCGGCGCATCCATTCCAATTGCCATTGCTTTATTAGTGATTCCAAACATAGTCCTCAATTAAAACCAATGCCCATTATATACGTTTGAGAATTGAATGTCAGGATTTTGATTCGTCGAAAGCAATGTGGTGTTTTCCCACCATTGATCTTTGTATTTTTCAAAGTTCTTTATTGGATGGGAAGCACGTTGTAATTTTTCCAATGTGTGCGTATTTGCTGGGTCGTGCAGTTTTGGGATGCATCAGCGAGTGAAGTGTCCAAGTATCTGTTTTCAAGAAGATTTAATTCTTGGCAAGCTTCACGATAAGTAGCACATACGTGACCGTTAACTGTTTTCAATTCTTGGAAGGATGTTGGTCCACGTTTGTTGATTAACAGTAATCGCAAGTAAAAGCTTTTCCATTGTTTGGATGAACAGTTACAAACGACCTAACGCATTGGTCGAATATAAATTGGAATGTCCTTCAACTACTTTACCTTGTTTGCGACGTTGAAACTTTTCCCCGCTGCATTCCATGTGTAGTATGTTGCAGTTCAGGAAAGTAGCGTCTTTGCAAATATATCATCTCTACAAATGAGAAAATGGTTAACGTTGTTGGCGATGGTGACAATGTCGTGCATGGCATTATCTGTTGAGAAGACACGCCCCGTCCATTTTCAAGGTGCACTGCCAAATGAAAAACTGTTGGATGTCGTTCAGAATTGAAATGATAAAATGCGCCATACTGCTTCATTGTACTAATGAACGTCCCAGTTGATAATGCTCGATTTCATCGATGGATGCAGTTAATTTGCCATCAAAACCGCCATATTCTTCTTTGTTGACATATTTGCAAATGTACTGATCGATTTCACCGAATTGCACAAACAGATGATGAACAACGAAGTCAGGATTTTGATTAAAATGTAGCAATACATCATAATCTATCCATTTTCCCAAAAACACATTGGATGAAGACTGTAATCATAATATTGTAATGGGAATGACCTGATTTAAATCAGCGGGAGTTAGTCTGGGTAGAGTAGGCGTATCCAAACGGTTTGCAGACTTGCTTCCCGTTGCTCCCAAATTTTTTCAGCGAACGGACTTGGGGCAGTGCGTACTGATTGGTTCTAGTCTTGCTTCACGTTGCTCGTCTGTTTCAGGACGAACGGGCTTCAGCAGTGCGTACTGGAACAGTTTGCAGTCTTGCTTTCTGTTGTTTTCTGTTTCTGAAGTAGTAATGCCTTCTCGTTCGTGCTCTAGGTGTAGATGGGCCAATAGCTTAGTTTTGGGGGGCATAAATTTCAAAAAGTGTGGAAAATTCGTAAGAGCTGTGAAATAACTGCATCTTGTTCATCTTCACCATGGAATTAAATATCACTGTTGATGTTTCGCTGGAATAAATAAAAAAAATTTGCATTTGATTAAATTCTATTAGGGAAAAGCATAGAAACTGAGAAAAAGTTTTAAAATCAGGAAAACTGTATGAATCATTTGTCGAACTACTCACGCGCCACCTATTGGAAATGGTTGTACTAATTTAGAATTGCACGCCGTATAGCGGTCAATGGTATGGATTGATTTACAAAATATTAAATGGTCACCCCGTTTCTGTCAGAATCTAATATTAGGTAATATTCAGGCATAATAATTGCAAAAGTGTGGAAAAATTTTGAAGAGCGTGTAAATAACTGCAGCTTGTTTGTCTTCACACACGGAATCAAATATCACTGTTGATGTTTCGCTGGAATAAATAAAAAATTAGCATTTGATTAAATTCTATTAGGAAATGCATAGAAACTGGGAGTAAAATGTTTTGAAAAAACAGGGAAAAATGTATGAATCATTTGTCAAAACTACTCACGCGCCACCTATTGGAAAGGTTTGTACTAATTTAGAATTGCACGCCGCTATAGCGGTCAATGGTATGAATTGATTTACAAAATAATAAATGGTAACCCTGTTTTGTCTGTAATCTATAAAGTAATATTCATACATATAACTGCATTGTACATCAGGTAAAAAGTTGATGGCAAATAACCATCTTGCCTTTATGAAAATCTAGAATAGTGAATAGCTTCCCCCAAATGAACGTATTCCCCGGATCTAGTTTTTTTTGGTTTAATCGAATATAGGCAATTTTCACATAGCTAAAAACATTGATGGAATAGTGGTTAAATATGATTTGGAGTATCTATGATCATGATTAAACAAACCTTCACTTTTAACGGCGTTTGAAATATTGACTTGTATTTGTTTGAAATATTGACTTGAATCATACGTCATCAATCGTGTAGATGCATACTTAAACTTCCGGAAGAAACTGATGAAATTTGGTTTTCGAACGTTAATGGAGATTTGTTAAACTCCGATGAAATGGCGTTTATTATTTTTTTGATTTTTCGAAAGCTCAGCGCTACCTATTTAACGTACGGAGCATCCTGACATTAAAACAAACATATCCTGTAAATTTCAGCTTACATCTGTTCATAGTTTCATCTATAGGTCCAAACATACATACATACACTCATTTTATAATAGGTATAGATTAGCAGTGGCGGCTCGTGATAATTTTTGTGGGAGGGCCAGACAAAAGTTTAGGAAAATAATTGTTTGGATTACGTTATATATTTGTTATACATGATTGTTGGGGGCCTGGTCCCCACTGGCCCTAATGACGACTGCCCCGTATTAGCATTACAAAATTAATAAGAAAAGCCCAACTTCAACCTTTTTCTTTAAATTCCAAGTTTAAATTCAATTTTCTAAAATACTATTTTTCCCACTTAGTATGTGGAAACCAGAGTTGTAACTAATACTAAAGCTAGGTACACGAAATTTGAGGTGAATATCTCCATTATCATTTTGTAGCTACTGATGCATTCCAAATTACGTTTTTTGAATATTTTAAAGATGGCCACTGTTGTCATGGCAAAATGCAATTTAATTTTTGTAAAAGCATTAAAATAGATCTACATTCATAGCTTAACATGCAAATGATCAAATAATTGCTCATACAAATTAAACAATTGTTCAGTAAAGAAATTTTCTTTTTCGGAACTAAACCAGTTAAAGGTTTCAACTTTAATGTACACCACCTTTTTATTCCAACATTATGCTATCAAACAATGAAGAAAACAGAGATGAAGTGTATATGCAGAATGCTGGGAGTATCAGAAAGACCGTTTAGAAATAAAGGCATCAAGAAAAGTCTGTAGCCTACTGGGAAAATCAATAAACAATCAAATAAATAGTTCGCCACATAAGCAGATTAACAAAGACTCCACAAAGGATGCTACTTTTGATACAGTGTGCATACAAAACAAAAGGTCGTCAATATAAAAGTTGGAGCACATACATAAGGGGACATGAAAGACTTATTTACAAAACACACAAAATCCAGTTCTAGAAATCTTTCTTATCCTGAAGCTGTGAGCAAAACAGGATACTCCTCTTATTCTTTGAATGCTCCATATCAACCACTTTAACCACACTGGGGATTTGTATGTGATCTGAGCCCCAAGAGTGATTGTATGTTGTGCCAGTTATGGCCTACAAGTAACCCGCACATCTGATTTCCAAGATGCTTTTATTTTACTAAGGTAGCTTCCTAGGTCCCCCTCCAGTCACCTCATGACATGCCTTGTAGGTCGCAGTGGTACTATTCTTTGCTTTCCTTGTGGGCCTCCGGGCACTGCATGGGCTAAACAGGATTAGAAAAGGAGAACTTCTAATTTATAACGTTTCTATCGCCATGTTTGTGTAAAATATATTTGGGTATCTATTTCTCAAGTCTTGTTCTTGTAGTAACCATACACATCAGCATATACATACCTTCATCATTTGTATTGAGGCTATCTGTGCCAAAGTGGTTACAATTTTTTTTATT
>JADZMA010002897.1:0-10752 GCA_020796225.1 Arion vulgaris
GATCAATGGAGGCAGCAGTAATGGCCTCACCTCCACCCTCATACTAGAAGTAGTTGTCCTGTATGCCCCATATCGCTCTGCAACAACCTACCATGCACATTAGCCAAACCCCAGCCGGACTTCTCACCACGTTGAAAATTATATCAAGGGGTTTATATGATGTGAAGAACAACGGTAGTGGTGACATCTGCTTGAAGACAACACCTCATTGTGCTATCCTAGCGACACTGTCATAGACAAGTAATTTCATTTAAAAGTCCCCTTCACTAGCATAACATTTTTGTTTTCCCAAGAACAGCTTTGTGCGTTTTTTCCCAAGATATATTTTCCTAGTGGACACTGTCCCGCATAAATTACCA
The DNA here is from genome assembly GCA_020796225.1 of Arion vulgaris. Classification (NCBI taxonomy): domain Eukaryota; kingdom Metazoa; phylum Mollusca; class Gastropoda; order Stylommatophora; family Arionidae; genus Arion; species Arion vulgaris. The sequence continues at coordinate 360 of JADZMA010002897.1, forward strand.
CGTTAAACACCATGAGGGACCTAAAAAACATACACTAACTATCGTAATTGGGTGAGCTTACTCTTCCCTGTAGGCGCGGGAAGTCCCGTACTGGCCGAACTACAGTATCACATAACTCATTTTTATATGATTCTTCTTCTTCTGCAATCTCCTGATTGGGATTTGAAATGAAAATCGTGGCATATCCCAAGGACGAGCCATCAACCACAGTAAACCGTCGTTGATTTTCTAAGGCACCCTTACGTTCAGTAGTTTGCCATTCTTTCGAGGGTGCGCCATCGTCCTTTGTTAAAATAAACGGAAACAATTTGCAAGCAAACTGTCCAGCGTGATTCGAACTCAGAACGTCGGGGTTAATAGACCGAGTCACTAACCCTAGGCCACAGACGATTGGGATTTAGGATTCTCTAAAAAGGCGCGTCTGCCTCAGATTATCAGTCACGCCATAGTTTGTTTTGGATGCTGGTGTAAGTGGGCCACCTCTTTCTTCTCAAGTCTGCATACTGGGGCAGTTATGTAGGATATAATTCCTACGATGTCTGCTTCCGTTGTGCCGACCTCTTCCTGCAGTAAATTTTGCACCCTCATGATGGTAGGTCTGACATTCTTACTGCGTGGCTAAATCTCGAGGCAGATTGGTGACAGTAGAATCTGTTATCCCATTCCTCATTGCGAGGGGTTGTTGCACCATGTTATGCACCTCACGGCATTTAGTATGATGCGTTTAGTATGATTAATATGCTACCAGAAATATTTGATGATGGTGTTTGCCTTATAGAGGCTTCACCAGGGGGGGGTGCAGTGCCACTACGAGCCGACAGAGCTCTGGATGACAGTCTTATAGAGATAAATACAGCAGACATTTCGATCAAGAAAAACAAGATAAATTTCATTCCCACCGGTCATAATGCCTGGAATACAGTTTGGTGGTTCATCTAGCAGGCTGGATACAGAAATAGACATGAGTTAGAAAACATCTTTAAAGTATATTTTTAATATATATATATATATATATATATATATATATATATATATACGAGGATATTCAAGTAATCACCAGATGGGTTTTTCTCAACTAATAATAAGACAGTAATATAAAGTGTGCACACTTAAATATGACGTCTGATTATGTGTTCTAAATTGTGTAGGTATTTTTTGTCATCCCTTATTTCATGAACAACATTTTTCCTGTTCATTTTCTAATTAAGTGGAGTGATAACTTTTCAGGCTGCCTTCATACGTTCTAATCCAGAAGATGGAAGATGACATAAACTACAAATCTGGTCTAATAAAGTAGATCAGGCAGGAGATCAAGTAAAGGCAAAACTGTCTAATGTTTCTCAATGACCAACTAAGGTCTTGCCATCACAAATTACAAACTAGTCAATTTGAGCTTACTCAGGCACTGAAGAAACATGCTGTTTGATCTTTAAATAAGTATTATCTTATCTTAACCACATTTGCCATGAAGCGTCGTGGGAGAGTTAGTTTTCTATCTTGTGCCAAGTGTTTTGCACTTGATGTTGTCACCCATGCTTTTGCAGGGACTCTGAGATATTATCTATCCATCGTGTTCTTGGCCTGCCTCGTGCTCTGCGCAGGTGTGGGTTTAGACATGTGATGGTAGTAAATGTGGTTCCATTCTCATTAGATGGCCAAACCCCACTTGATTCTTTGCTTTCTCATTATTGTATGCATGGTATGTATCAACGATGCTTCTGATATTCTCGTTTCTCACTCTATCTCTCCTTGTAACGTTGACAGCTTTGTGACATCTCATTTCGCATGTTGTAATCTTTCTTTCTTGTGTCTTAGTCAGGGGCATGTTTGGCACTGAACAGGAAGTTGGAATAAATATCGTTTATCAGTTGTCGTTTGACTGCCATGTTAATGCTTGGATTTTTAATAGTGGTGACAGTTGGTATGTCACTGCATTTGCCTTCTGGCATCTGGTCTCGATTTCTCTTTCCATCTGCTGTGAATATACTCCCGAGATATTTGAATTCTGTTGTTTTTTGGATTTTTCCCGTCTATATTTAGTTGACCTGTTGCCCTACTTATTGTCATGACTTCTGTTTTGAGTTTTAAATTTTCCCATATCATTTTTTCCCAATGTCGCTTGCAGTGCATTTATGTGTTGTTGAAGTTTGTGTTCGTTGTTGTTAATTATACTCAGATCATCTGCAAAAGTGTTCGTTTATTAAATTGTAGTTGTTATCGGTTGTTATCTCTTCTTAGTATCTTGCTTTTATCCTATGTAAATATTGAAAGTATAGGTGAAGCACACCCCTCCCTTACTCCTGATAATTCAATTTGTCTGTCGAGCGTCGCTTCTACCTTGGCATTTTTGGTATAGCCTCCAATTTGTCTAGTGGTTGCCTAATTCCGTATTCACTATTATGGCCCATAGTTTGTTTCTGTTTATTCTATAAAAGGCCTTTTCTTAATCTATGAATGCTAAGTTGGCTGTTTGTCATATTCTATGGTTTTTTCGTTGAGTTGCCTTAGTGTGTAAACGGGCATCGGTGCAACTCTTTCCCTTTCTGAACCCAAATTGAGCGATGTTCAGCTGTAGTTTTATTATAGGTTTGATTCGTTCCAAAATTTTGATATAATTTCCCAACATGACTTAATAATGATATGCCTCTTATAATTGCATTCTTGGCACCTTGACCTCTTGGACTCAACACATTACATTCCTATGCTTCTTAATTGTCTTATCATGTTTAATCTATATGTGTATTTGCTCCATATATATTTATTTATCCACTATATTGTTTCTTTCTTTTCCACTTTCGGTTTTATTGCACTCATTTCGTTATTTTTTTTTATTCCCAGATTTTCATTAGATAGGTTTGAATGTTTCTTCATGTAATCGTCCATTTGTAGTGTTCCTCGAAATTCGTCAATCTTGTTGTATTGTTTGCTTGATAAAGGCCTTTTGGTCGAAACTTTTGCTGTTTATCGTCACCGTTTCTGTATTTTGTAAAACTATGACTTTGTTTTTTCGTTTAGCTATTTTTCCGTTTTACTGCAGTCTCACCTTTTTCGATTTATTTTTTGAAGCATATCCTTCTTTTGCATAGACAATCACTTGATTAATAGACAACTCACTTACTTTAATTTTATCCTTGTAGGTGATGGCTTCTCCCCAGTGTTCCTTAACATGGACTTTGTCTAAAGCGAGATAAACTCAGTCAAGTGTTTCTGCTAGGACAACAACCAACAACATTTATTATTGGGCATTTATAGTTTTAAAAAAACAAGATGATTTTCTTATTGAAACATATGCACACCTCTGACATACAACAAACCAATTGTGTGTGATCTTCAAGACATCAGATTCTTGTCCATGTTGGACACAAAAACCTTCTGCATTGACATAATTGGTACTATTTTCAGGCCTATTACAAAGCCCACAATCTTCTTCAGGTCTTCCACAGTTACCCCACAGTTTCAATCTCAGCTTTGTGCCCCCAAGTTTGATATACTTTGTTAGTGTTCCTGGAATCTCATATTAAACTACAGACTATGTGCAAGGTAACCCTGTACAGAAAGCTCTGGCAAATCAAGTCATTCAATAGATGTAGTTGCTGATGTGGTTGAAAAGGGGAATATCCAGCATGTGAGAGGAAAGCAGTAGAGAAACAACTTTAAGAGTGACCACAAACCTGCGGTGATGTGGTTGAAACTAGAATGTCCAGCATGTGACAGAGAAAGCAGTGAAAAACAACTTTAAAGTGACCACAAACATACCATACTTAAAATCAAGAGACACACAGTTCAGAAAAATGAATAAAAACTGTCATTTGGGAAAACTACCCCAAAGAATTCTTCAAATCCTCTCAGAAGAAAATCTTAAAGTTACCTTCTTATCAAAATATATATACATGTACTAACAAACATAGTCATTGGAACTCCAACAGGAATAAACCAAGGGCAGAAGGCATAACTACAAACCATTCTGGAATAGAGTTGTCCTATAGATTCTTCTGTGATCTCACTAGATTGCTCGCCTGAGTGGTTACGCCCAAAATTTTGGGGGTGTAAAGAATAGAACCACTGTTACCTGCCATGCATGTCAAAAGGCGACTGGGGAAAGGTTTGGCTGAAATCGGATCATGTGTCCTAAGCGTGTAAAGCCCTATCGTTTAGGGCCTCCCAAAACCCAATTTCAACGTATACCGTTCTTGCAAAAATCAAACATATCACAAAGAGTGATTAAAATTGGTTTGAAAGAGCAGCAAAAGAAAGAAGACTAGATTGCTATTTCGGGTTCTCTGAAAAAGCTTTCGTCAGCTTAAGAGGTTGTCAGTCATACCATACAATTTCTTGGATGTTGGTGTAAGTGGGTCACCACTTTTGCAGGCCTGCATACTTTGGACAGTCCTGTGGACATGCTCTGTCGTAAATACTCACCCGCCACAGTGGTACAAGCTGTTGGTACCTACATTGAGCTATGAGCATAGGTAGTGTCTCATTTTTGTTGTTGTAGTCTGTCCACCTGCAAAGTATGACAGTCTGATCTTTCTGGACAGTTGGGAATAGCCATCATGCATTTGCACTCTGGATGTTCTCTCTTCCTTTATTTGTAATGCCCTCTGTTGTCAATGGTTATTGTTTCATCAGAGCTGACCAGGCTGTCATCTTGGAGCATCACTCCTCCATCTTTAGTTAGCCTGTTGACATCATTTCCCTAGAGCATAGATTCCCCAAAAATTTTTGGCCCCGCCCACTTTGCATAACATAAACTATGCATGATGAAAAAATTGATCATGTTGAGCGGAAAAGATGAATTACAATGCAAATTCAAATTTTAAATGATTATTCAATCCCAAAAACATTGAAAATAATTTATTTAAAAATATTATTATTAATTTATTCTTATATGGCCTTTTTCGTCTTTACAGGCGGTCAATTGGCAAGTGTTTTACTGTGACAACTTCTGAGTTTGCTTTTCTCTCTTGTCATTCAGCTTATACATAAGTCTCTTCTCAAAAGATTCTGCGTCCTTTCGCAAGTTGGCTTTCCACATAACTCTGTCATCAGCTAGTTTTTCCCATGTGCTGGGACCTATAGAAAAGGTTTTCATTGGGCTTTCAGGACATCTTTATATCTGAGCAGTGGTCTGCCCTGGTGCCTCTTCCCTGAAGTTCACAGAAGAACATTAGTTTTGGTATGCACAGTTTCCATTCTTCTCACATGCCCAACCATCTTAGTCATCTACTGCTGAGCATGCCCATGATGGAAGGCAGGTTTGCGCGTTGCATTACTTCAGAGTTGGTTATCTTTGCATTCCACCGTGTTTTATAATCTTCGGAGACATCGAAAGGTGAAATGTTAAGTCTCCTCTTGTGTCTTGAGTAGGCTGTCCATGTTTCTGAGCCAGATATTAAAGAACTAATTACACAGGCTCGATATATTTGAATGTTTGTCTGCAATTTATTCTTAGCAGACACCACCCCCCAATCCCTGAACAAACCCCCAAATTCTTCTGAACCCACTACCCCCCTAGAGCGCTTCGCCCACGGGGGGGGGGTTGGTTGGCATCACCCACTTTGGGAAACGCTGCTCTAGAGCTTGCAGTGTGACACGGTCACCACTGGATTACTACCCTCTCAAAATCATGGGAGAACTGAGCTAAAATTGTCTTTAGATGTTCTGTGTTCCTTTATGATTTCAGTGCAACTATAACAGACAATGAGCCTGTCAACACTATTTTCCCATTTCTTGTGTTGTAATGGCATTTTTGCAGTGACATTGGGGCCTCTACCTCAGTCTTGAAGTTGGTTGACAACTTGCCTGTAGCTAGAGCTAAGGTTGTGCCTCTACCTCAGTCTTGAAGTTGGTTGACAACTTGCCTGTAACTAGAGTTAAGATTAATTCTGCCACATTTTGGTGGGAAGACAACTAAATTAAGATGATTACCCGGGGGCAAAGGCGCAGTTATGGGACGTCAAACCAGGTTTAGTGAGCTGACATAATCAAAATCCCACCCCACCTCCACATGGTGACCCTGGGGGAAAAAGACAGGATCCTGTCTGGCTAAGCGGGTAAAGGGATGGGAGGCTACAGGTAGTGGTAGTAGTGCAATCGCAGAAAGTAACACAGGTCCAAAACCCTGAACAAAATGCATACATCTCCTGGTCGATGTCAATGAGGTTACTCAAATGTAAGGCAAGCGCAAGAAATAGCAGCGTATGAGGTATGTGAACAACTCCCTCGGAGCCAATGGCCTCACTATAATTTTCCCGCTGTGGGGCAAAAATCCAAGAGCGATGTGTAGCAGTCACGGCTGCACCATTTGCCAGCTCTGGGCAAGTGTTCCTGGAACGCTGCAAGCATCATGGCGACACAAGGGAAGATTGCAGTAAACTCAGTATCGGATGTCAATGCATGGATTCATCTATTGGGGAGGTTGGCTGAGCGCAAATCCCAAGGTGGCGATATGGGCCTAACAAAAATGCCCCCTCTGGGACAATCAGGCAAGGCACTATTGCAATAGGGATGGAAAAAAGAGCTGGAAGAAGTTTGTTCAAGACCTGTGCTCCGTTGGGAGTTAAAGGTGGGAAAAAGACTGTTGCAATAACTACTAACATCCCCGGAAGAACTGGAGCAGGTGATATTGGCGAGCACAAAATTTTCAGTTTCTTTGACAGTGCCGTTTGAAAGGGCCCTCCGGATCATCTGTGCAGCCCCAGTCCAGTGTTTCCCGGGGGTTGGGAAAATGCGAGTGCAAATTGTCAAGTGTCGTCGCATCTCGAAAAAGGCTGAGAATGTTTCTACTCTAGAATAAACTCACAGTGGCCGAAAAGTAAGGCCGACAGTGTAATGGTTTGACAGGTGTCCAAATCCCAAACATGGCAAAGGTCAACACTTTCACGGCAACCTACCGAGTGGATGCCGTAGTGCAGGGAAAACTTTCTTCTTTCTCGAATCCTGTTTGCCTCACAGCGTCAGGTCAGAAAGATATTTCTAAACGGCCTAGTATGCGCCGTAGATAGTCTCTTTAAGTCACTCTGTATCTCTGAGTCCATCTTTTGCGTGGCCAGCCTTTTGCTTTGTACCCTTTGTATCAGACAGCATTGTTCTTTGAGTTGCACTGTCTGATGGTAATTTGCTTACATTTGGCGAACCATTTAATTTGTTGTTTCTTGATGAAGTCTAGTACTGATGCTGTACCCACTTTTTCCTGATGTCTTCATTTCTCAACCGGTCTCTTCTTTTTACACCCAACATTCTCGTTGATCTAATCTCTTTGTGACTAGTTTTCTTCTATGTTTTTTTGCCAGAGTCCAGGTTTGGCACTGGGAACATAATGTGGGGAAAAGATTGTTTGAACATTGCTCTTTTTGTGTTCATGGTACGTGTTTGCATCTTAAATTCGCCATTTTTCCCCATCATTTATTGCTTTGTTCATCTGTGTTGAATTTCTTATTATTCTTCCGTTTGCTGAAAAATGCTTCCCAGGTATGTGAAATCTTTTTCTTGATTTAGTGGGCGTTGTCAATGAAATTTTTGTAGACAACTCACTGGCGAATGTCATTACTTCTGTTTGTCGATGTTTATTCTCATTTGTATTAGATTACATGTTAACTGGAGTCTGTTGATGTGTTGTTGTAGCTGTTCTTCTGTTGGTGATATGATTGCCTGATCGTCTGCAAAAAGAAATTCATTTAAGAGCTCTCCGAGGTTGTTTCCTTTGATGGTGTTAGCTATTTTACAGATGTGGTCAATATACTGATGAACAGCCGGGATAAATCCCTTGTTCTTACTCCTGACCATCGTGAAACTTTTCTGATAATCCTGTATTTGTTCTAATTGTACATTGGCTGTCAGTATAAATGCTCTTGCAAAGGGTTTATTAGGTGGTCATTAACCCATAGGTTGTTAGTATTTTCCAATTCAGCAGGAAAGCAAGTGTCCTTAATGGGTGAGCATGTTTCTAATCTGGAACAACCTCACCTAGTCAGAAAGGATGCATAGTGTAGACATACTCCTAGGCATAGATATAAACTCAAATATATACGAAAAAAGATCGTTAAAAGCAATGAATACAAGCAGCCGGCAAGTGATCGTTCAACAAACAGTCCCAGAAGGGTTGTAAATGTTCCTTTCCGGGCGACCCCACCCAGCCATCTGCAAGTAGTAAATGCTCTTTGCGTAGATCCCAAACCAAAAAAATGGCATAAAGATCATTAAAGTGTTCATTAAAAAACAGAGAATTGCTACAAAATATATAGTGGAACTAAAACAATTTCAAATCCTGTCAGAGCAGTCAGACACAACACCAACTGAAAATATCCAAAGAAAAATGGGGAAAAGATCAAGGCACATATAAAAAAGTTAGCAGTAGTGTCTGGGAACCAGTAAAGGACAACATAAAGATGGATAAGTGGCCAGACCTTAGAATACATCCAAAAGCGAAGGAAAAAAAATCCATCAATAGCATTAGATCAGACGTCAAAAGATAAGGCAAGAAAGAATATGCAGAACTAAACAAAATGGTAAAGAAGTGCTAGAACAGACAAGAGACAATTTATGGAAAGACAGCAGAAATAGCAGAAAAAGCTGCTAAAGTACATGATCTGCACACACTGTCGTGCCAAACAATTATGCGGAGGTAAAGACACAGCCATAACATGCCAGTCAGAAACAGCCCTAGGACAACCCGTTGACAACAGAGCAGGAGCAGGATATGAGATGGACATCCCAATTTGAAGATGTGCTAAACAGGACCGATCCTGAACATCCACGGATATCCCACCGGCGCACAGGGGTATATGTATCAACCTCAATTGCCAGAAAAGCAAGAAATAGTAAAAGCTATTGGATCCCTAGAAAACAAAGCACGAGAAATGATGAAATGACAGCAGAGCTTTTCAAGATCGATCCAATCTTAGCTGCAAACATATTAGAGCCATTGTTTGCAGATATCTGGGAAAAAAAATTGCCTAAGGATTGGACTAGGGGTACTGTGGTGAAAATCCCCAGAAAGGAGACCTAACAGATTGCAATAACTGGAGAGGAATCACGTTGCTTTCAATCCCAAGCAAGATATTCTGCAAAATTGTCATAATACAGAATACAAGAAGCAGTAGACAAATGTTACGAATGGAGCAAGCGGGATTTAGGAAGGAAGAGGAACAAATGATATATTTACCCTGCGTAACATTTTAGAACAATGTGAGTGGCAAAGGACTATATATATCAACTTCATAGATTTTGAAAAGGCATTCGACAGCGTCACAGAGACAGCCTATGGAAGATACTGAGACAATACAGTGACCAGAAACTTTTTAAAATCATAGCCCTCTTCTATAAAATTTCTCCTGCAACCTAAAGAATTCCAACAAAAAATTCCCAGTAAAATCTGGTGTAAGACAGGGATGCGTAATGTCCTCTCTTTGTTTAGTATTACAATTGACTGGAGTGCTAAAAATCCATAAAACAACAAACACCAAGAGGAATAAGATGGACCCCCGAGGGTGCTTGAGGACCTGGACTTTTCAGGCGATATAGCCCTGGGGTCCCAAAATGAACATATACAAGGGAAAGTACAATACTTCACAGCAAAAAGACAGTAGGCCTCAAAACAAACACCCGGGAAAAAAAAAAATTAGACAAAGTTGAAATCAACAACCAGTAATGTTAGAAGATAAACACTGGAAAGGGTTAACGTTTACATATCTTGTAGCGTGCTGACACTAAATGGTGGGACAGAGGAAGATATAAAATCACGTCCCGAAATAAGGCCAGAACCCTTTTGCCAGAATGAAACCAGTATGGAAGTCCAAAATCTACAATAGGACCACAAGCTTAAACTCTATAAAGCATTGTTTTTCCCGTTTTGCTCTGGTCGGAGTGTTGGAGGATGACCAAGGAGATCTAGCAGGCTGTCAGTTTTCCCCCACTCTTGTCTTGCAGAATCTTGGGAATCTTTTGGCCAGTAAAAATATCCAATAACCCTTCTCAAGACACAAGACAAGAGGCAATGAATGACATCTCAAAAAGAGAAGATGAAAAGGCTCGGACATGTTATGAGAATGAGACAAAAAATGCCTGCAAGGATAGCCCTCACTTGGACACAGGGGAAAAGAAAGAACAGACCACGGACAACATGGGCGCATGATGGAAGAGGAACTGGACACGTCTCTGGCGTGGGGCTCTGCGCTGAAGGTTGCGGGGCAGGAGAGGGATGGAAAATCCTTTTTGAAGCCCCTTTTTCACTGGACGCGGGATTAAGTAAGTAAGTGGGGACTGCCTAGAAATATTGACAGTAGCTGGCCTGCAGCTGTGAGACTTCTGCTGGGTTCGAAACCCTTCCGGCATTTTTGAGTCCTGCCTCGGGGGGGGTTTAAAATACCTCAAGTGGGAAAATCTGCCTGTATGG
>JADZMA010002898.1:0-10748 GCA_020796225.1 Arion vulgaris
TCATTTAAAAAAAAAAAACCCCCCCCAAGCTAAGGTTTAAGGGTTTTAAGCCGAAGGATTGACTTCATTGGCACCGGGTTTTACCCATATGGCTCGGTCCTCTCCGCATAAATGTCACGTCACCTGCCGAAGTATTGCACAAAATACGAACTCCGTAGCTCCAGCAACAATCCTAGGGGTCTCTGGAAAGAAACTGTATCGTCAACAAAACAGCGCGGTCCGATTCGAACTCACAACCTTCGACTCAAGCAAAGTGCTTAACTACTTAGCCACAAGTATAATAATGTATAATAACAAATATGGTGTATGTAAAAATGTATTTTGACTGTGCAATAAGATTAATACTGTCGTTTTTTTGCTTTATGTATATGTATATATTTGAAAAAAATATCTTATGTATAATAAAATACAATGTCCGTAATCTATTCAGACTTCTAGTTATAATGTGCCTGTCCTTCCAGTTATACCCTAGTGACGAAGTAGCATGGCTAAATGTTTTCCTCTAGTCTGGTGCATCAGTAGGTTTCAAACTCATAACCTCTTGTGTACTATTCTTATTGGCAAATGAGTATGCATTACGATAATCTGTTCACAATTTGTGTCTATTTTAAATGTTTTGTCTGGAATATTTACTTGGTTTCTTTTTTTATTCTTCTTCTTTTTTGTCAGCACACTGTTACCGGTTGTTAACTCAGTGTCGTAGTTTTATGTATTTGTCTTTTGGCTTCACTTGTGACTTGTGTGATACTTTTTCTAGTTCCTGGTTAGTCAATTTTTTATAGATCCACTTTTTGTCTTCTCTCGCCTTCCTTCCTGATATTTGCTTTTCTGTTGTGGAAAGATTCCAGTAGGCAGGGTTTTATCTGTTTGTTTTTAGTATGGCCAAACTCTTGGCATTCTGTATTGATATAGTTAAAGAACGTTTGTTCCAACTTTCTCTGATGCTGGTATTCGTAATCTGTCGATTCTTGTGTTGTTGGTGACTTATCCGGAGACATCTCATTTACAGTTACATTTTCTATGTATGTTCTTATTCATTATCCATGTTTGGGAATTATGGTAATAGAGTGGTAAAATCACTGTTGATCAACTGTTAGGTTTAACTGTCAGTGTACTAGGATTTCAAATTTGCAGCAGAACTCAATCTGACACTCGAGAACACACCAGTAAAATCAACTTCGTAGAACAAACATAAAACTACAGAGATCGAAGTGCTGTAAATATGGCTTCCTTACTAATAAAACTAGGCCCAGACAATTCACTGTGCCAATCAAAGACCAAGGTAGGAACCAGCTGGTTCATGACTTTTCATTCATTCACTTTGGGCTCAAGAAACACTAGAGATTTGAGAATGCTACATTGTCTCCCATCTACAGAAGAAAGGTAGCAAGAGGACTGTACAAAGTTAGTGCATATCGCTACTGAGCCACACTGCGGAAAATTCTCAATTTGATAATAAGGCCACAGTCTTGAACCACATTTTATTGAACTCTAAATTGGGATTGGGTGAATCAAACTCATTAACAGACATATATTCTGTCAGACAGTTAGTAGAAAGGAAATATCGTATCGACAAACATTTACAGTTGATTTTGTAGATCGGAAAAGCGTCTGTTATAGATGGCACAATTTTGGAAATACTAACCCTGTGAGCTTCAATGAACAACCTAATCAACCTTTGCCAAGAACATATACTTGATTATGTCATGTGTTGTAACAAATACAGGACCCTTATTCTAAAAGTTTCACGTAGGGTGAGCAGACAAGTTGCGTACTATCGCTGCTATTATACGTACATTGACCACGATTTGTAAAATAGCTAACACCAGTAGAAGGAAACAACCTCGTCGAGAACTTTAATGAATTTTTTGCAGACGATCAGGCAATCAATCAACAACAGAAGACAGCCAAAAAACATCAACAGACTCCAGTTTGCAAAGAATACAACATGAGAATAACATCGACAAAAAGAAGTAATGACATTCGCCAGAGAGGGAAAAACCCAACATTCCATGATAACATCACTAAATGGGGAAAAATTTTACATACCTGGGGAGCATTTTTTTACAAATGGAAGAATAACTAATGAAACAACAAGATGCAAAAAGAAAATAAAAGATAGGGAAAACCCCCTTTTTTAAGATGCAAACATACCAGAAAAAAAAGCGCAATTTTCAACCCAATTTTTCTCCCTATTATGTACTTCAGTGCCAAACCTGGACGCGACAACAAACGATAAAGAAAACTAGTCTACAACAGAGTGACAGTGTCTAGATGATGCTCGGGTGTCAATGTACATAGACCGGCGAGAAATGAGACATTACCAGGTTAAAGTGCTTTTTATGAGTACAACATTCATGTACTGATTTCATCAAGAAACAATCACAATTAATGGTTCGGTCACGTAAGCAGATTACTATCAGAACAGTTGTACTCAGCATTTTATGTTGCTTCTGATGCACAGGGTTTTCGCAAATGAAAGCACGTACGCAAAGATGGACTCAGAGATAATAGGGTGACTTGAAAGACACTATCTACGAAGGCATACTAGGCTCCGTTTTAGACATCTTTTTGACCTGAGCTGTGAGGCTTTACAGGATTCGGAAGAAAGGATGTTTGGATGTAGTGGCACTAGTTAGAGGAAATTGCATTTGCTTCTTGGACTTTAGTTTCTATCCCTCTATCGAGTCTTCCATCCTCTGTAAATACAATTCCTAGGTACTTGAATTCCTGTACTTGCTCTAGTATATTGCCATTGATTTAGTGTATTAGTGTTTCCTCTATATTCATTAACTCAGTTTTGACTCCTGTGTAATTTTATCCATGTATGTTATAAAAAGTAGAGATGAGAGGACACACCCTGTCTGACACCTTTATCCATGTATGTTATAAAAGTAGAGGTGAGAGGACACACTGTCATGCCTTTATCCATAATGTTTAAAAAGTGGAGGTGAGAGGACACACCCTGTCAGATGCCTTTATCCATATATATTATAAAAGTGGAGGTGAGAGGACACACCCTGTCTGACACCTTTATCCATGATCTTATAAAAGTAGAGGTGAGAGGACACACCTGTCTGATGCTGATGTAATAGGAACCAGTCTGTCATTATCACTGTTGTTCTTACTGTGTTGACTTTCTTTTTATAAAGGACATAATGTTGCCTAATAATTGTCCTTGTACACCATATCTCCTCAAGGTATTCCATAGTTTGCCTCTGTTGATCCTATCATAAGCATTCTCCTGGTTTACATTTCTATGCTTCCTAATAATGTCGCTTCCTTCTCTTCTGAATGTGTACGTGTACATGAAATGTACTATGTTATGTATTAAGCTAATATGACTAAAATTCGAAATTCAAACATGTCACCATGACAACTAAAAGAACATTGTACAACAGAATCGTTCTTCAAACATTATGATTTCAGTATCAAACAAGGAACATAACATAAAACGATAGACTAAAATTAGTTACGAGAAAGGTGAAGTTTCTACGCAGAATGTTGGGAGTATCAAGAAGAACATGTTTAGGAAATGAAGACATCAGGAAAAATGTCGGTACAACATCAATATTGAACTTCATCGAGAAATATGAAATTAAATGAGTTGGTTTCATAAGGAGATAACCAACATACAGTGCACCTCAAAGACAATGCAGGAGTACAGTCAGTCACTGGGTTCAGAGAATACAATAATCAACATGTGGAGAAACAGAGCTGCATGACCTACTGTGCTGTTGACGGACTGCAACAACCACACAATCAGAAATGGGGAAAGATGTTGAGTGCATTATTCGAATGGTAAATCTTGTTTCTTTTCTTTTTCGAATCTTGTTTGCCTCACAGAATGAGTCAAGAAGAGATTTCTAAAACTGGCCCTTGTGTGAGCTTCGTAGATAGTGTCTTTCGTCGTCTCTGTTATCTCTGAGGTTAATTTTTTGCGTGGCCGGCCTTTTGCTTTGTACCCATTGTATCGGATCAGCATTGCTCTTTGAGGTGCACTGTATGTTGGTAATCTGCTACTGGCCACATTTAATTTGTTGTTTCTTGATGAAGTCTAGTACTGATGTTGTACCACATTTTTCTCAATGTTTCATTTCTCTAATGGTAAATAACTACTCAATACCTATGTGTGTGGATGTCAAGTGGAGAGACAATCCACTTCAGGCTATGTGTATAGTCAAAGAGAAGAGAGACAACCTACGTTTGCATGAGAAAAGGTCTGAGAGAAATGAGATTAGCCCTTTTTACAGGTGTAAAGTGGATATGGGAAGTGGAGAGACAACTCACTGTGTGTAGTATGTCAAGAGACAATCCACTTGTGTGGTATGTCAAGGAAGAGAGACACCCATGTGTTATGTCAGTGAGAGACAACCACTTGTGTATAGTATGTCAAAAGAGAGACAACCACTGTGTGTAGTATGTCAATAGGAGAGACAACCCATGTGAATGGTATGTCAAGAAGAGAGACAACCCATGTGTGTGGTATGTCAAGTGGAGACAACCCATTTGTGTATGGTATGTCAAGAGAAGAGACAACCTACGTGTGTATTAGTGTCAGAGACAGCCCGCTTGTGTTGTTGTATGTCAAGATAGAGACAACCCGTGTGTGTGGTATGTCAAGAGAAGAGAGATTTCAACCAATCACTGTGTATGGTATGTCAAGAGAAGAGAAAGCTCACTTGTGTTGGTAGTAAAGGAAGAGAACAACCACGTGTGTGTGGTATGTCAAGAGAGAGTGAACCACGTGTGTATGGTATGTCAAGAAGAGACACAACCACGTGTGTGTGGTATGTCAAGAGGGGAGACAACCCACTTGTAGTGTATATGTCAAGAGGAGAGACAACCACTTGTGTTGGTATTTCAGAGGAGATACAAGACCTTGTGTGTGATATGTCAAGAGGAGGAGACAACCAAGTGTGTGTGGCATGTCAAGAGAGAGACAACCAACGTGTGTATGATATGTCAAGAGAAGAGAGAAACCCCACTTGTATTTGGTATGTCAAGAAGAGAGAAACACCAACTTGTGTGTGGTTTGTCAAGTGGAGAAGAACCAAGTGATGGTATGTCAAAGAAAGACAATCCACTGTGTGGTATGTCAAGAGAGAGACAATCCACTTGTGTGTGGTATGTCAAGAGAACAGACAATCCACTTTGGTATGGTATGTCAAGAGAAGAGATAACCACTTGTGTATGGTATGTCAGAAGAGAACATCTCACTGCATGTGTATGCCAAGAGGAGAGACAACCAACTCTGCAAGCTATAACACAATTGAAAATAAGCAATAACGTTTCTGCATGTTCAAACACAAGAATCCAGCAGACCTGCTTCTCAGACAATGCACATCCTTAACCAGTCGGGACAACACAGGAAGCAGTAAAATAAAATTGGTTAGAGAGATACTTCAATCCGCTTATAATCAGAAGCCACGGGAAATTCACTTTGTCATCTAAGAAAGATGACACACTGGTGGGACAAGGAAATGAGAGAAAGGAGTGATGCACACAGGATGAAAATTGGATAGTTGATTTAAAATAGGCTAAAATTGTCGGGTATGTCAAATGAGTGAGATCATCAACATTGCTTGTCCTGAAGCAGAATTACCACTTAAGCATCCTCCAACTTCTCTTCATAAGGCCAGAGTCAATCCCTTGCGTATGTTTCAGAGACCATCAGTTAATCCGAATCCATCTTCCTTTGGTCTTCCTCTCTTTTTTTGCCAGTAGCCTCCTTCCATGATGGTCTTCTCCAGCCCTTCATGTATTGATATGTACAAAAATCTCAATTTTCTCTCATTGTAGCATCACTAAGTTTTCTGATTTTGAGTTCTTTCTGGATAGTTCTATTGTTGCTTTTGTCCAAGATATAAGGAGGACTCATTCTATAAAACTCATATCAAAGCCCATATATATTTTATTTTCCAAGTTATATTGTATGTATTCCAAATTATTGTTGGGTTTTCAAAGTATGTCTTGAAGGATTCTACCATTGCTTTCCTCCTGCAGTGACATACTGTCCCAGACAACTCAGTTCTCTTTACAGAGATCCCTCTGTCTACCCTTTCCCTGCAGTGACCATCTGTCCATGACAGTAGCCATTGTCTCTATTACAGTCCTCTGTTCTCCTTCCTGGCCAGTCCTTCATTTTTTATGTCAAGTATTCCATTTCTCTTTCAGAGATCCTCTGTTACCTTCCTGCAGTGACCATACTGTTCTCCGTCAGTATCGATGTCTCTATTACAGAGATCCTCTTGTCTAACCTTCCTGGCAGTGACCTATACTGGTCCTGAAGAGCCATTGTCTATGGACAGAGATCTCTTGTCTATCCTTCCTGGCAGTGACCATACTGGTCTCATGAACAGTAGTCATTGTCTCTATTACAGAGATCCTCTGTCTACCGTCATGAGTTTTGAGACTCAAAACCCATTGACACTCTGTCGGCTGCTCCTCACTCATCCACCATCTGCTCCAGGGCCTACGTGATCTTGTCGGGAGGGGGTCCTAAACAGGTACCCACCTTGCCTAAGGTGTCTGTAGACTTAGCGGAGGAAGGGGTCGCCTTACATCTCCTTTTATAGATGTTTACCTCTACCTGCTACCAATTAGTGAGGATACATCTCAATTATTGGAGGAGATGAAGAAGCAATTGGTGACAACCAAAAAATAAACCAGTGATAGTTGAGCCATTTCCACGAGATAGTATGACAGTAGGACTTGACTTAATATTAACTTATCAGAAGAAAGGAGGCAGGGTTCTAGTATGCAGCAAATCAGATCACGACAATAGTTTTCAAAATAATGTATGAATTATTAATTGTCGTCAAATAAGAAAATGAGTATATATAAACCACACTTTCTCACTACTTATTATTAAATATCTACATCTTCATCTTGTTAAAATCTACATTTGCTTTCCAATCTTGTTGAGTGAGCGTAAGTTATGTACGTTGTCTATATTCATATGGTCATTGGTTTTTTAAATTTGTGTGAATAGTACATGGCAAACCCCTGATAAAGTGGGGCTCGTGGTCATTTTTCTTGTTGGGCCCATTTCGTAAAATCATGGTTTTCGAATATTTACTATTATTTGTCTATCCTGAGAAGTTATTAACTCTTTCAGGAAAAGAACAAATGCTTCTGTTCTACAATGCTTGTACTAAGAAAGTTGGCTATTAAATAATATAAAAATCAAGGACAATTAAATATTTCGGGACATCAAACGACAGAAGTACCTAGAGAAGATTAAAAAAACCTTGTCTGGAACGTAAATGACCACCATATAACAACACACCACGAATGAGACTAGGGCGTCGTATACATATTATGTGATTTTGTTATCTCTGTGGTAAACGTAGAAAACGACTCGTTTGCTGTTGTTGATGACTACAAAGAATAGTACCACTGCTACCTACAATGCATGTCGTAAAGGCGACTAATGTAAGCACTAATGATATTACCCTAGTAACTAAAAAGCAGAACATAAATCGAATGTGCTGGCCTACTTGTAGGCACATAACTGGCAACAACGTACATCGTTCTTAGGCTCGGATCACATAAAACACACAGAGTATTTGACAGATGTGGGCGTTTGAAGAAGAAGAAACACATAGATAACACTACTTTCACAATTTGTTTCAGTCTACGTGTCGAATGCTTTTTCTTGGTCTACAAATGCTAACAGAAAAACGTTAGACCGCGTACAGAAACAAGTGTCATATAAGTGACATCTGATAACTAATTGTTGGCATCATGCAAATTTAAGAAACGTGAATGCTCAAGATAATTTGTAGTTCTATTTTTGTATTTTATTGAATTTCCAATCACAAGTTATTGGCAGTTATTTTCAAACACGTATGTACATTACTTATGATTGTAATTTCAGATGTCTGTAGCTTTATCTGTAGAATTTTACTTGTTGTAGCTGTGTTGTATGATGGAGCAATCGGCGAATGCAATTTTTGTAAGTCAATATATTTGTTATAAAATATAGAATTTTACTTTTTAATTCACACCAAATTTTGAAATACAACTGTCGGTCAGAAATGATTTATGTACATTGTTAGTGTTCATTAGAACAGTATGGTATATCTGACTTCAATATTCTTAACTTGGTGGCTCGAATGCAAGATTGCAGAATACCAAAACGACTCTTTTATGGTGAGCTGCACAGCATTAAACGCTCACAGGGGTGCAGAAAAGCGATTCAAAAATACACTCAAGAACTCGATGAAATCTTTTGGCATAGATGTCAACAACTGGGAGAATGCTGCTCAAGACAGATCAGCCTGGCGCACACTTCTTCGGTTCCTCGATCAAGGCAGGCAGAACAGCAAGGATGGAGCAAAACTCAAAACAGAAAGGGCAGAAAAACTCCCCACATGTGCAAGTATACCTGCCCACACTGTACAAGAACATTTCAACCCATATCGGCTCACTAGTCATCTACACACACAGACAAACGTAACGCAACTACATTCCTTGGAGGAAATGTGTGGTCATCATCAACGTGATGGACGAGCATCATCATCATCATTCTTAGCTTCCAGAGCTCTGTTAGTTTGTATTCTTGTTGACTATTTCTTCATCTGTATTCTTATTCTTTGCCTTCTCTGTTAGCACTAGCAACCATTTTTATTTTTTGACAACTTAACATTCTTTATGTTCTCTATTAGCAACCAAGTTAACCATTCTTTATGTTCTCTGTTAGCAACCAAGTTAACCATTCTTTATGTTCTCTTTTAAAAGCAATCCATCTTATTCTCTTTTACAACCAAGTAACCATCTTTATGATATTTGTTGTTTATGCCGAGGAAGTGAACACCGTATGCCTCGTTTTTGACTCCATCGCATATATGAGAGGCTTAGACACTGGGCAACAACACGGTAACAGTATGACGACAAAAGTAGAAGAAGGCAATACTTTGGCCACATTTTGCTTGCCTAAATTATATTTAGTTCTTCTCTTTCTGTGATCAGTTTCTTATGCTAGATGTATAGACATCGATATGTGTTGCTTCTATGTATTCAGTTGTCAGCAGCAGGACGTAGTCTCTAGCGTGATAGGTGTGCACCACACCTATGCCAGTCAGAAGAGAAAAAATAAAGTAATTATTCTGTTAGAGTATTTTACAACACTATTTATTAGAAAATATTTACAGAGTAGCTATAAGTAACTGTCTATTGTTGAATTGATGCGACTGAGCAAACTGCCAGTCTCGTAGTTGGCTTTTCAATTAACAGTGACAAGAGATTAAATAGTATAGGCAGATATTCATTTTAAGTAGCAGCACACCTATCTCAAATTATCAGGCTACGCCACTGGTTAACAGCATGGTCTTTGCATCTGCCCAACATATCAATCAATCAAGTGCCATGCCTGCCGGCGTAGGCGATCATGTCCTCCACAACTCTCTCTGCTTGGTGAAATCAGTTCTGACGTCGATCTTGTGTCGAACGATGATGTCAGGCCATCCAGCATCTTCTCCCTCTGTCTTCCACGATCTCTCCTTCCTGAATTTTACCTGTAGTCACCAAATGTTCTAAACCTTCTCATCGCATTATATGTCCGAAGAACCTTGATTGTCGGATTATTATTCTTTGAATAAGGTTTCTTTGTGTCAGACCTGATTTAAAACCTCCACATTTGTTTCTTTGCTGTCCATGAAATTTTCAGCATTCTTCTGTAAAACCACATCTGTGCTCCAATGATCGTATTGATTGTTTTATTCATTGTCCATGATTCACTGCCATAAAGTATAGGATCAATATAGCACTGGAGTATTCATTTCCGCTTTGTCATTGATAGGGAATTCACCTTAGTATATTTATCATTTTCATAAAAGACGATTTCGCTTCAGCTATTCTACTTCTAATCTCTGTTTTACATCTTCCATTTGATGTCAAATGTTCCATGTACTTGAATCGATGGACTTGTTTCATGCTGTGTTATTTATGATGATATTACATATGGTGTTTCCTGTTTTTGAGACAACCATAACCTCTGTTTTCTTTATATTCATGCTTAATCCTTTCTTTTCACTTTCTCTCACTAATATGTCTATCAGGTCTTGTAGATCTTGTTCATTTGCGGCCATGAGAATTGTGTCATCAGCGTATCTTAGATTGTTCATGTTTTGTCTGCCAACTGTTATTCGCTTTTCTTTTATATGACGTACGATGTTTTCATTGTAGAGGTTAAACAGGTCTGGTGAGAGAAACATCCTTGTCTTACCCCTAATTGTATCGCAACATGTATGGATATTTTTATCAATTTATCACAAATATTAATTTTTATATCGACTATTTATCTAATTAAAATGTGATTTAAAGTAAGTCTGATCAGATTCAAAAGGGCTAGAAATCGTAAGAAACAAACTTGTTTGTAGTTGATTTTATGATTGTATCCCTTTGAGTTTATGCAAATGTGGTAACCTTCTTCCTGAGAAAGTTTATTTTGGTAGTGGCCACCTGGTGGCTTATGAACCTAATGTATCCCAAATTGAGTGTTATTGACTTTTAAACCTTTATCTGCTAAGGATGTATAGACGTTTTCCCATTCACTGCAAAAGACGCATTAGCACGTCTGCTATTATCTCTCCTCTGTGGTCTCAAGGCGTGTTAACATGTTATAAATTTCTACTGTCACTGCTATAATCGCACATTCACGTTTGTGACCTAGAAACAACAAGTAGATATTTTTAGCTCCGTCTTCGGAAAGTATGAAGAAATGAAAGGGTTAAACGATTATT
>JADZMA010002899.1:0-10743 GCA_020796225.1 Arion vulgaris
CACAAATTTCTAACGCCCATCCCCCGGGCCCTTGGCCAATGGGGGGCGTACCGCTCACTTTGGGAAACGCTGGTCTAAGGATGATCGCGACAGACAGAGAGAGACGAGAGAGAGAGAGTATCTGATGGATGGGCCACATTTCGTATATGAACAATTGTTTAAATTTTAAGTTTCTCATTTTGAAAAAAACAACAACGAATATCTGAGAAGTACGTAGACGATATGTATCAACAGTTTTACAAAAGCATGAACAAAAATACAACTAAAAATCGACATTGATGTTGACTGTCAGAACGAGATGAGATACATTGTTTTGTGTCAGCATCATGTGAAGGTCTGTGACGTAAACAAACACACACACGTAAATAAACACACACATATGTACAAAATGTCGTCCAAGAAAGATGTACCTGGAGAAAGATAGTCAGTTAAAGTAAATTGTTGCATTTTGAAGATAATCTGATTCAAAAACAAGAAGAGGAAACGTTAATTTACTCCAGAACGCAATCTCATCTGGAAATATTTTGCTAAACATTTTGTAAGTGTGAGAATTGTAACGGTTTGTTGATCTTATATGCAATTTTACAATTACTAACAGATCTACAAAGTAGATATTCAAGCAAACAGTTCAATGTTATTTCGATACTGACATAAATCAGCTATAACTACTCTTAGACTAAAAGTTAATTGCATTTCATTTACATGACTTTGCGAATCAAACCCAGCTTGTTAACGCTGTTTGTGATTTTGTGGGCATTATTACGTTCAGTAGTTTGCCACTGCTTTTGAACAGGTGATGCTATGGCATAGTCCTTTGTAAAAATCCACGCGAAACTATTTGCAGCCAAACTGTCCGCAGCGTGATCGAACTCAGAACGTCGGGGTTAATAGACCGAGTCACTATCCCTAAGCCACATAAGCCACCACTCTTAGACTAAAAGTGCAAACATATTAAACAATGTAAACAATGACGTTATTCATAATTATAATATAATAAAACATTCAATTTTGTTTATTTTTGTTTGTGTGCAGAACGTTGGTTAAAGCAAGCAGATGGACGTAAGTAATATGTATGGCTAACTATTTACAAGGGTAATGTAGTTGTGACGAGACAAGTAAGATAATAATAACATTGTATAGTTAAATATTGGAAGTAATGGTGCCTTGAAGAATAATGAGAGGAAGACATAGAAGACGATGAGTACAATATGTCAGTGACGAGCTGAGAATGACTTGCTACTGACGCAGGTCAACTTCACAGAACAGAGGTTTTTCAGGACTGCTATCATGGAAGCTAAGTTTCGGAAGGGACAAGCTAATTGATAATGATAGTTAAATCTCAAGAAAGATCTGACATATATAACTTAGTAATTAGGATAGCATTTTAAAGTAAACATACAATAATAAAATAATAATTCATCTCGTACCGGTACACGTTACATAGGGTCTGCAAGTAATTTCTCCATATCGCTCTATCCTAGGCAACTCGCTCATTCTCCTTCATGGAACTGAGACAATATTTCCAGCCTCTCTCAGCAAAGTTCGTTTCAGGGTCTCCTTAGGTCATCCTCTCTTTCTTGAACCCTTTGCATCCCACTTCAATGTCTGCTTTGATATTCGTTGATCAATTCTCCCCAAGGTGTGTCCAACATATCTCCATCTTCTCTTTCTTATAACAGTTGTCACTGGTGGTTGACCAGACATGTCTCTGATTTCATCACTTCTCTGAATTCGTTCCATTTTATATTCATTATTTTTCGCCATCTATTTTCAAATGCATTCAACTTGCTTTCTATATCTTTAGTCATTTTCCAACTCTTGCTAGCATATGTTAGGATTGATACAACATTTGAATTGAAAATTCGTAATTTAGTTTTAATACTATATAACTTGCAGTTCCATATTATATTTAGACTTTTAAAAGGTGATGTTTCTTTGCCAATTCGTATCATAATTTCTTGTTTAACATAAGTAAACATATGTTGAAATTATATTAAAACTAGCTGATTAACCCGGCTTCCATGGGTGAAAGTTTATTAATCCTTGATGAGGAATTGGTGACGCCGTTCCAAGAGATATCATTTTCTTCTAAATATTGTACGTTCTATTTATTTATCAGTTAGGCTTGATAGTAAACAACATTCCTTGTTTTCCCGTGAAAACACCATGTCCTATTGAGTGCACAATATTGCAGAAGTCTTCTGGTAGCTTGATTGTGTCAGTGTTTGGTTCCTTGCAATGCCGCCCATCTCCTAAAGCAAACAATTGATCAGCAAATTGTCAGCTATTGACATCCTGCTGTAAATGGACCCTCATGTTAGTAGTTAATTTTAAATTTTGAACATGTCTCCAAAGATGGGATGATTTCAGATACGCCTTGAGCTCATCAGCCATTGTTCCTCTAGGAATAATAGGAAGTGTTTGCCTGAAATCATCAGCAAGAACCACTACTGCTCCACCCATAAGTTGTCGATTGTTTCTAATAGCTTGAAGAGACCTGTTGAGTGCTTCTAGTTCGTGCTTGTGAATCATAGTGCATTCATCCCAAACAATCAATTTGCATTGTTGTAAAACTGCCGCTTTGCCTGTTCTTTTACTGATGTTGCAAATTGGCCCTTCGGTACGTGCTAAATCGAGTGGCAATTTAAGAGTAGAGTGGGCAGTTAGTCCTCATTAAAGCAAAGTTGCTGCTATTCCAGAAGAAGCCATTGCAATTGCAATATGCGATTGAAAGCGAATTTTGAAAGGAGTAAATTCATCACAAACGTCTTTCCTGTCCCTCCTGGTTCATCAATGAAGAATAGACCGCCTGTATCACCATTCACTCGGTTCATAATTATATCGTAAACATTTCTTTGGTCATGAACTAATAGTTTCTCATTAATGGTTACGTAATTCTCTAAGTCGCCGGCGTTGTAAGCGGTTTCTTTAAGTATTTCTCTCTGCAAACGATTGATGTTGTTTCTTGCTGGATGTGGAAGCCCTAATTCTTGTAAAGTTTTACCAACCATGTCAAAAACTTTATCCTCTATGATGATTACGATTTCGTTAAATATGTCTTCGTTGCAATCAATTTGCAAGTCAGGATTCTGTTCTCTTGTACGATTAAGAATATCTTCAGACATACTTTCCTTGAATGTGTCCCACAAATTTTTTTGATTTCCTTCCTTCTTTGCGTTCCCGGCCTAGACTGATGGACCAACTTCTATCATGAATTTTACTGTTGTTTTTAGGGACTCCGTTCCTCCGTACAGCTTTTTGCGAAGCTCTGTGTGTTGTGGCCAGTACTCTTTCCTTATACCTGCTAATCGTTAACAGTCTTGCAAGACGTGTTCTGCCGTCATGTCTGCCATATTGCAGGGGCACAAGCTAGTTGTGCCAATTTTAAATTTATGGAACATGTGGGCTCTGAGCTTGTTATGGCCGGTACGGAGGCGAAATATGGCAACTTGTTCACTGCAAGAGAGACCATAGTATCCGTCACTGTCTGTGTACTGAGGTGGTCTTTTGCCCATTTGCTTCTATAGTGCGAACCGATGGTTGTTTTGACTTCCTCATAACCGATCTCGAGATCAGTCTGAGGTAGTCGCCCGCCCTCTTTGGCTAGCTTGTCGGCCGCTTCGTTTCCCTTAATGTTGCAGTGTGACGGTATCCACTGGATGACGATGCGTTTGAGTGAACTCGTTAGTTCAGCGAGGGACGTTTGAGCTCATTCATCTCTGTTTTGCCAACGCATTTAAGTGCCGTGATGACCGATAGAGCATCGGTGAATATCACGACCTTGTTACGTGTAGTGCTTCTTCTCTCAAAGATCATTTCGGCCGCCTCTTTGATTGCCTCTGCCTCTGCTCGTTAGTTATTCGAGTATTTGCCAGATGCAATCGCTTTCTTGACCGTTACTTTCTTAGAGATTTTAAGCACTATTCCTCCTCCGCCATCGCTTATTGCGTTATTTGCCGATTCGTCCGTGTAGACGTGCATCCACTCATTTTCAGGGTACTCTGATTCTATGTGCTCTTCTGCTGCAGTTTTTCTGTCGAGGTTCGTTTGATCCCTTTTGTTCAGTATGCCTGGGATTGATTCCCTTAGTTCTGGCATTTTTGTTTTCCATGGCGGACACTTGTCGATTGCCGGGATTGGTTTGGCTGTGCATTTGGAAAGGACTGGGCTCTGGTCAGTGCCTTAGAGATTCTAACGAAGTTGGATCTCTGTATTCTCCACTTTCCGAATTCATACATTCTTTCATGCATTGGATGAGATTCGAGCCGTTTGAGTTTTCCGCAAGTACTACTACTTTTTTGTCCCTTCGGTCAATCATTGGTTGGATGCCTGTGATGGTCTCCATCGCCTTGATGGGCAGGGGACTTTATGGCTCCAGTGATAATGCGTAAAGCCCGGTTTTGACTACTGCTCACTTTTGCGAATTGCTTGTTCGATGCATTGCTCCTCGCTGCCATACCGTACTCTAGGACCGGTCGCACTCTACCAGAGTAAAGTGTCTTGAGAATTCTGGTGTTTGCTCCCTATGTGGAACCTGCGAGTTTACGCATCATTGTTAGCCTGTGCCTCGCTTTTGCCGTAGCATTCTCGATCTGGGTGCACCAAGTCAGCTTTCTGTGGAGTGTGATTCCTAGGTACGTTGGGGTTTTGCTCACTGGAAGGATCTGCCCATTGACTGTACGCGTTATCTTGTAATCCTTGTTATTCTGGGAGACCACAGTGTAAGTGGTCTTTGAAGGATTATTTTCATATTCCACTTTGCTGACCACACTTCAAGGTTATTTAACGTAGCTTGCAGTCGATTTTCTGCTGTGGGCATTGACTCTTCTCGCACCCATATTGCCAAGTCGTCGGCATACATGGCTGAGTGTACTTGTTCCGGGAGGCATGTTGCAATGTCATTTACGAATATTAGAAAGAGAGTCGGTGAGAGCACTCCTCCTTGGGGACTCCTTGTTCCAGTGTGACCTTCATGCTTTTGTACCCCTGAACCTGAACCCTTGATGTTCTGTTCTCTAGGTATCTATCTAGCCAATTGTACATTCTTCCCTTTACGCCGAGGGTGAGGAGTTTGAGCCTTAAACCTTCTTTCCAGACTGTATCAAATGTCTTCTCCATATCTACCAGGACCGCCAGTGTCTGTTTCTTTTCTTGGAAACCATCCTCGATTTCCTGGACAATGTAGGTTACTTGATCCTCTGTGGATCTGTATCTCCGGAAGCCTCCTTGTTGTGCCATAAGCAGCCCTTTGCTTTCCAAGTGCCAAGATAAGCATTTGTTCACCATGCGTTCCATAAGCTTGCCTGTGCAGCTTAGGAGGCTTATTGGTCTGTAACTCGCTGGGTCGAGTTTATTTTTGCCTGGTTTTGGGATGGGTACCATGATTGCTTCTTTCCATTCTTGTGGTACTATGCCTATTCTCCACGACATGTTGAGAACGGACAGTAAAGCGACCTTTGCTCTGTTTCCCAAGTTTTTAAGCATCTCATTGGTGATCCCATCTTTTCCGGGCGACTTTCTGGGTTTCAGGTCCCTTAAAGCCTCTTCCAGCTCGTTACTGGTGAATGTGTCCGTTAGGTGACTATCTGCCTTTCTTGGCTCGCCTTGGAGAGCCCGTGCTTTTCTCTTAGTGGCATCAACTTTTTCCTTTGCTATGCTTACTCTGCTGACCTCGGCATATTGTTGCATCAGGATGTTTGCTGCTTCCCTACCCGAAACCATCTTCTTTTCTTGTTCGAGGACTATAGGTGGTCTGCTGGTGTTTTCGTCACTTTGGCCAGTTTCCACAGTTTATGGCCGTCCTTATCGAGGTTCAGGGATTCGGTTGTTTTGACCCAACTCTGTCGCACTGCTCGTGTGACCTCTCTTCTGTATTTTGCTGCTGCTGCCTTGTAAGCAGTATTTGTCTCCACTGACTGTGCCTGTTCTGCCTCACTCCTTGTCTTCTCAAGGTCTTTTTCAAGCTTCTGAACCTCTGCTGTCCAGTACGGCTTGTAATCCTTTCGTGCGCCTCTGGGGATGGTTTCCTGTGCCGCTTTCAGGATTGCTTCTGACAGTTCCCTTGCCACGATTCGCATGTTTTTCTTTTCATGCATGTTGATTCGTTCAACATTTGCATCAGTCAGTGCCCCATACTGTTTCCAGTTTGCTCTTTTATAGTTCCACCGTGGCAACCACATTTTGGGCTCAGGTACGAAATTGAGGTCTACTTGCAATTTGACTGGTCTATGGTCACTATCCCCTAGTTGCTGGGTAACCGTACGGACTACTTTGGTGGATATGTCGCTTGTTGCAAAGGCCAAGTCCGGGGTGCTCGTTGAATGCCACGTTCTCGAGTTGAAGGTTGGTGGATCGTCTGGAGCATTGATAAGGAACAGGTTGTTTTCAATCTCCCAGTCTTCCACCTCTACGCCTCTGCTGTTTGTTTCAGAGTACCCCCATCTCTCCGAGCGGCTGTTGAAATCACCGACCACAATGCATGTGTCGCTGATTTTCATTGTTTCGAGTGACAGCGGCGTGTAACTTGGACAGTAAAGGTTGTACAGAAGAATCTGCGTATTTGAACACGTAACACCTATGATCTCTACTGCGCCGGCGTTTCCATTTGTTCCTTCCATCTGCTTGGTTGGAATGCCATTTCTAACTAGGGTGAGGACTCCACCCTTGTGCCCTTCTCGGTCTGTTCTGAAGGTCTGATAACCTTTAATCTCGAACTTATGTCTGGGATTTAGATGCGTTTCTTGTATGCACGCAACATCTATATCGTCTTCTGCAAATCTTATTGCGAGTGCTTGCTTCTTGTGATGGATACCTTCCGCATTCCATTGGGTGATATTTAATTTCTTATGGTCAATACTCGACCGTATCGAACCAGTAACTTTAACCCGGTTACCTCGTTCGCTGCTGTGCCGAGTTGGAGGGCGGGGACCGTCGGTAGCATAAAGCGGGCCCCTTCGAGGCATGGGGCCCGGCACTCGTCCTGCCCGGCGGGACTTCTCAGGCGTAGCACCATATCGAATTTCATTATTAAACAACATATTCATGATAAAATTTAGTCCATGCAGCATCAGCATGGGTAGCTACGTTACACTTTCAGTGCCGTTTTGAGCTCTGGTGCTTATCTTTCGGACGTGTATCCGTTTTCAACCAGCTTTTGCACGGTTCGCTCTCCGTTAGCCTTTGGCTGTCCCCAGCCAAAACTCACAAGGCAGTGAGTTGCCATTTTCTTTCAGGGCTGCTACCCTTAGATGACCTGCCCTCCCGGGCTTATGAGCGCCATCTTCCCAACGAACCGGTCGGTTTACTGAACACATTGGTTCGTCACTCGTTCAGGTTTTTTTTACGGTTTGCTCCGCTAGCCTTTGGTTGTACCCAACCATGACACACAAGGCAGCGGCAGTTCCTGCGGAGAACAGAGCTATGTTTCATGGGACGCTTTCGTAAGACTTTTTGTTTGCGGTCTTTGGTCAGGAAATGTGTGTGTATTTTCAGGGACTTCCAGTCTTCTGCATTGCAGCGACCACTATTTTGTGCGCGGACTCACGTACTCTACTGTTTCGTACTTTTGGAGCTCAAGCGTATTTTGCGGTCTTGGGCCAGGAAATGTGTGTATTTTCAGGGATTTCCAGTCTCTGCGTTGCAGTGTCCACGATTTTGTTTGCGAGGCGTTCGTACTCTGCTATCTCACAGTTCTTTCTGAGTATGGACATATATTTTGCGGACTTCGACAAGGAAATGTGTGTTATTTTCAGGGAGTTCCTTTCATGCGTTGCGTCTCTAAGCTCACACTATCATCACAGATAATTTCGCACGCTGCTGTTTCGTGCCTATTCGTAGGACAATCGGCCAGGAGATGTGTGAATTTTCCATGGATTTTCGGCCCCTGCTTTGCTTTCACGGTCTCCCCGATCCCTTTAGCCAGACCGGAACCTAAGTCTGTTTCCAGGGTCACCGCGTGGAGGTTTTGGGGCAGGGTCTTGGTTAGCGCGCCCCTTCGCTAACCCTGGCTCATTTTCCGCCGTGAACATGAGCCTTTGACCCCGGATCGTGTCATCCATTGAACCTCGACTGATTGAATGAGCCATTCGCGGTTTCACCGTGAGACAGTGTGAACTTAGACATGCATGGCTTAATCTTTGAGACAAGCATATGACTACTGGCAGGATCACCAGATAGCTGTCATGGACGAGACCGGACCGACAATGCTCGGGGTAGGGAGACAACGCTCTGTGCAGAGCGAATCCCGACGTCCCCGGCGAAAATGCGAAATTGAAGTGAAACGACCGAGCGCTCGCTTCCCACAGTTTTGCCGGCAAGACTTGCGCCTCGCCAAGCAAAGAGCGACACCATGTTACTACAGGCTCGTTGCGAGAGCCGGGCCTTTTAACGAGACCACCGTCGAGCGTTTAAAATTTTAGACTGACTGCATCACATCGCGACCGAGAAACTCCGATATACGGACACACACCACCAATAAGACCGCGCGCGAGCGAGCGAGTCTTAATAGCAGAAGCTCCTTGTCCCTTATTCCTGGGAGCCTCGTTCGCGTGAAAAAGCGAGGAGGCACGCGCAGCCGTTAGAGCCGTTGAGGCCGCAATTGGTTATCGACACTGGGGAAACGCGTTCGCTGACTGGCTCGCCTGTCCGGTTATTTTCAAAACGGGGAGGCACAGTTTGCAGACGCACAACCCAGATTTTTGTGGATTGCATGAGGTAATAAGAATGATGAAAATTGATCTGATCTTTTGTGGTGATTCTGATGCAACTATTTCTGCCATCGTAGCATGCCATTGATTGTCGTCCTCCAGTAAATCAAGTTTTTGCATGCTTCACGGAATGTTGCACAAACTTGACCCTCAAACCGTCTTTAATTTAGTAAATGATATTAGAACTCTAACGGTATGAAGTAGGATGCGGAGGTAGAAACATTCGAAATTGTTTGGATGGACAGTGTAAACACGTGCCAAAACATGGCTAGATTTAATTCCATCGAACCCAACAACTGTGACTCCCTGCTTTCTTCTATTAAAAGCTTTCCTTAACCTATCCATGTGTAAATTTAGGAACTTCAAAGTAAAGTAAAGTCTTTAAAGTCGTCGTTTTGACAAAGCTCACAAAAGGAGTTAAAGTTGTTTTTGGGGAGTTGCTGAACTCTTTGTTGGAAATTTTCTGTATTGAAGTAAACTCTCTGTCCGTTTTCAAGGTGGACGTTCAGTTGCATTACGGAGTGATATCTCTCATGAACTGGGAAATCCAATATCCGCCAAACTGCTTCATTGCTGCTGATGTAGCAGCCAGCACGATAACCTTCTATTTCATCAATTAATTCTCCATCTTTTTGAATGCCAAACACAGCTTGATCAGAACCTGTGTGTATGTATTTTAACACATATTTGATCGATTTTACTGAATTGCAGTACTCAACATTAATATGTGCATCAAACATTCGTGACAACATTGGGCATTACGGAACAATCCATCTATTGTCGATGTTAAATTCAACTGAACTATTTCCTCTCTTAAGTTTCTTAGTTGCTTCGAATCTTCCATCAGCTAACTTTCTTCGATATAGTGGATAGCCATCTTCTCCAGTTTGAGTTTCGAGCAACAGACTCTTCGGATATCGTTTGGTACATTTGCCTTCCTTCATACATGGGGAATTCGGATTGATGTATCCACATGGTCCATGCATCATTTGTTCTATAACGGTTTTATGTAGTTGTGGATCTAAGTTCGGATCAGGAATCTCCGTCCTAATAATGCGATCAATATTATTTGGGTCAATCTTCTTTAATAACCAAAATAATAAATGGTTATGTGGCAAACCCGTTTCTGCCATTGTGAAGACACCAACATCTCGGACAAAATCTTCCCTTCGTTCCAGTTCATGATTTTAATTAACTTTTGAGAAACACACAACTAGATCATGTTTATCCAAATGTGACGTCCTGGTAGTATTCATCTGTATTTCTTTCCATTTTGGTTACTGTAAACGTTATGAAGAATCAGTTTCAATAGCAAACATAATAATCAATCTTGTATATTCTGATTACCGGACCTCCGTAAACGTTGATGTCAAATAACCAACTGCATGGTTGTTTGTGATCATCTATCGCAAATAGCATCCTCAATGAACATATTCTTCGAACTAGTTTTGTTTGTCAATCGAATATAGAGCAATCTTCGCATTCTTCTTCTTCTTCAGCGATCTGGTCATGCTTAATTTATGTGGACCAAATGGGCGCAGCCAGTTGTCAGGTTTCCCAGCTTAGTTTTCAGGTCGACTGTGGCCACATGTGCTTCTCAGCTCACAGAGAGACAGTCTTGCAGGATATGTCTTTCTTTCTGCCTGCTGACACTGGCAGAGCGTTTGACTTTTTCCCTAGTCTTATAAGTGTTTGTTGAGTCTGCAGTGTCGGTGCGTAGTCAATATCTGGATACAGCAGATGTCAATCTTTTCTGCTCGCAGACGTTCCTCTAGCTCTCGTTTTTGTTGGTTACCTTCGCATTCCATTGCATAATTGGAAGTGAGTTGTCTTGCTGCCAGTAGTAATACCTGTCTCCTGGCTTTGCAAGAATCAACAGGCCGCCAGTAGCTAAGGGTGGACCCCTTCGAAAATATCTACCAAAAATTGATGGAATAATTGGCGACAACTTGGTGATTTGAAGTATCTCTGATCATGATTCGAAATGAGTAGAAATCCTGTAAAGAAAAAAACTTGTTTGAAATCAATTTAGTGACTG
>JADZMA010002900.1:0-10743 GCA_020796225.1 Arion vulgaris
GTAACAAAAAAAAAGGTAAAAAAAAAAGGGAAAAACAATATAATCAAGTGAGAATGAAATTATATTATGAAAATACATATAGTTACAAGGCATGAGATGAGAAAGTACTAAGAAGCATAGGAATGTAATGTGTTGAGTCCAACAGGCATAAGGTACCATATAAGAAATAAACGGTTTTAAATGTTTTGTTTTAATAGTTTGTTAGCGTCTGGTCGAATGGATTAGAGCTCAGACCTCCCATTCATACTAGTAAGTCAAGAGTTTTTATGTCGAGTTCATAAAAACCCTAGCCTGTACAGTTTCTCTGTTATTGCACTAGCCATGCAGCCTTTAAATTCCCCTGGCACATGTCCCCTGTCCTAGACAGCCTAAAAGTGATATTACAGGTAACAACGACAGTTGAGAAGAACAGGTTGTCACCTTTTGGCTATATACTGAGCACAATAGGTTAATGTACTATCTGTTTAACAAGTATAATATAGACCCTTCTGACAATGCACATGTTGCACCAACAAGATGACAGAGACACATCTTGCAAGTGTCTAATATACAATGAACAGAGAAACACATGGTAAATTCCATTACAGTTCAAAACAAGCTTTGCAGAGATGTACACAGACTCCAGTTAAACACTAACTACTTTAGAAGTAGACAAGTTAATGTCTGAAAATGTTGGAAGGAGAAGAAAGTTTGTTGATATTTATATCTGGTTATGACATGTTGTTAATATTTATTTTTAGTTTTAACAAGTTGTCAATATTAGTAAGTCATATTATAAAGTGTTAGAACTTTTCTTGGAACCCTGGAGGATGCCACAGACTAGACACATGGAGATTTATTGCTACTCTACAAGAGGCTGTTGTACGTCTATCGGAAGTCATTGTGGGCCAGACCAGATGAAGTTTTGGCCACACTAGGAGGATTTGATGCAGGGTGCTTCCTGACATTACCTTCCTTGCCTTCGTTTTTCATCTACAACAGTTCTGGCTGACTCACATGTCACTTCTCCTCTACAAAGTTGGCGCCATGCTGAAAAGTCATGAACAGAAACTTCTAACAAGAAATGTTACAAGACCACTGATTGCTTTGTTGGTCCATGTCTGAAATAGACGAGAAGATAAAACAATCATGGTAGTACCATAATTTGCGATTGTTTTCTCTAAAATTGAGAAAAAAATGGTATATATGCTAAAAAAAAAAAAAAAAGTAAAGGAACCTTTCATACCTCGTGGTATATAGGTCAATACAGTGTTAGTCCTGTATTTTTCATTGACCGTCGGCTACGATGGGCTAATATATAGGCTAAGGATTGACTTTATTACCAGGATTTTCCCATATGGCTGCATCCTTCGGAAGAAATGGTATGCTACCTGCGAAGTGTTGCACAACTTCGTAACTCCAGCAAAGTCCTAGGATCTCATGAAAAAAATGCACGTGACTCGGTTCGAATTTTAACCCACAGCATCGAGCGACAGGCAGAGTCTTAGCCACTTCATCATATAGACTTATTTCTAATTGCTTGACCACCAGATGCCAATCAGCTGGAATCATCTTCCTCTCTCCTTCTTCTTTGCGTTCGTTCTTTACGACCATTTTAATCACTCTTTGTGATATGTTTGATCTTTGCCACGAGCGTGTACTCGTTGCACATTGGTTTGGTAGGCCTCTAAGCGCATAGACTTCTACAGGTTTAGGACATGTGCATCCGATTTCAGCCAAACCTCTTCAGTCGCCTCTTCGACATCGTGGCGAGTAACAGTGGTTCTACTCTTACACCCCAAATATGACCGGTAACCACTCAGTGGAATCATCTTCAATTTGCTGATCTGTTATAGGTGTATTTTTGTGCATGTGTGTGTGTTATCTTCTTCTTCTAACCAGGGCTGCGAGTTTTCACTCTTGGGCAGCCAATGCCAGTTGTAGAATCTGCATGTGTTCTGTAGTTGTGGGAGACTAGTGTAAAGGGTATTATGAACAGATGGGTGTGGTGGGAGGAGTTCTTGTCTAGCTTTATGTAGTCCAGGACATTCAAGCAAGATATGCTGTACTGTCTCACATGGATGACTGCACTTTCTACAGTGTGTAGGTGTGTTGGGTTTATTCTGTGTAGGTGGTAATTCAGTCCAACATGTCCTGTTCTTAACTGAAAGATAGTGCTTTGATCTTTCTTTGTAGCAGATTTATATTGTCCTTGGGGTTTGGTCTATTCATCTCTGCATACATGTCCCGACCAGTCGTCCCCATAGCCCATCGGTTCAGCCAATCTTCTCTGGAGTTGTTTTTCAGAATCTGTTTTATACTTTGTATGCTAACAGGTTTGTCTATTTGTGTTTTTGATGATCCCTGTTTGGCCAGATGATCTGCCTTGTCATTTCCTGGGATATTTGTGTGCCCAGGAATCCACTGTAGAATGACATTAATATCAAGGAGGAAATCAGATTGTGGATGACTAATGCCAATGACTGGATCTCGCTTGACTGATTCTGCTGTTCTTCTAAAGCTTGTAGTGTGGACTGTGAGTCAGTGAATACTATCATATCTTGGACAATATTCTCTCCAAGTTCAAACTGCTGGTGGACTAGTTCTACAGCGGTCTTTATAGCTATAATCTCTGCCTCATAGTTGGAACATATATTACCACAAGGAGCACAGTAACTATAGGTAGTTCCATCTGGATATTTCAGGTATATGCGAAGCCAGCGTAGTAGTGGCTTTGAAAGCTGAACCATCAGTGCAGGCATGGATAGAGGAAGTTGGATAACTGTCTATTGTCTCAGTGCATGGTTTTTAAGATTGGTGCAAGTGTTGCTTTGTTTATAGTTTTGTCAAGGAGGTATTTCTGGATTACTGGTTGTTTTATGTTTAGCCATGGTGGTGGGCAGGGGCATCTTGTGATCGGTTCTCTGTCAGTTGGGAGATGGTAGTGTTCTTTGAGATTTTTCCCAACTTCCAGCAATGATTTTTGCTGGATTCTTTGATTAGATTTCCACCTGTCAATAGTTTGTCTGTTGGGATGGTTTTTTTTCTATTCTTTTATATCTAGCTCATGCTTCTGTAGTGCCCTTGTCTCCTAATATCTAGTGGTTCGATGTTGGTCAATTTCACAAGCAGCAGTTGGGGTCGTTCTCATTCCCCACATATAAACCTGAGACCCTGATTCTGCACTCTGTCCAGGGATGTTGTGATGTGCTCACTTGCTATAGCTTGGAGAGGAAGGCAGTTGTCCATTGTAGATCTTACATAGCCAAGATATAGTTGCCTAAGGGTGCTCTTGTCTGCACCCCAGGTGGTGCTAGCAAGTCTTTTAACCATGTTGAGTCTTTTAGATGCTTTTCTTTTTATGTT
The DNA here is from genome assembly GCA_020796225.1 of Arion vulgaris. Taxonomy (NCBI): domain Eukaryota; kingdom Metazoa; phylum Mollusca; class Gastropoda; order Stylommatophora; family Arionidae; genus Arion; species Arion vulgaris. The sequence goes on from JADZMA010002900.1 coordinate 3,346, forward strand.
GTTAATGTGTTCTGTCATCCTCAGTTGTTTGTCTAACTTGACTCCCAGGTAAGTCGGGTTTCCTCTTTTTTAGCAGTGCTCCATTCATTGTATAGCGAAGGTTCTTTGAGTTGTTTTGGGGCTGCGGAGAATGTAGTATACACAGTTTTCTGTTCATTGACTTTAAGCTTCCATAGGTTGCAATATGTTGAGATTATGGCAGGGTTCTATTAAGTTTAGCCGAGTTAGTACAGGGTATTTCTAAACATCCATATTACAAGGTCATCAGCAAAAGGGCTTTCTGTGTGTTTAGAAGGATGGGAGGTCATTGATGAAGATGAGGAAAAGGGTGCAGCTAAGGGCAGAGCCCTGTGGGAGACCTTCCTCTAGTGTTCTCTTGGAGGACATTGTTCCACTAAAGATGTTCCAATGGTCCTGTTTTGGAGAAAAGCTTGATCCATTGTAACATCTTTCCATGGATCCCATATTGAGCATCTTCATCAAGAGGCCCTTCCTCCAGACTCTGTCATATGCTTGCTGTAAATCGATGAAAACAGCGGTTGTGTGCTTTTCATTCTGGAATCCATCAATTGTATTCTGCACAAGTCTGAAGAGTTGGTCTTCTGTTCTGCAGCCCCTTCTAAACCCTGCCTGGGTATTATCAAGTGACTGGGTTTTTTTCAAGCCACCAATAAAGTCGGTTATTAACCATTCTCTCGCTAGCTTTCCTAAACATGAGGTCAATGAGATGGGCCTGTACTTGAGGTCGTCTACTGGTTTCCCTTTCTTGAGGATGGGAGTGATATTGGCTGTTCCTAGCAGCAGGTATTTTGGCCTCTCTCCAAGTTTTATTTATAGCGAACAGCAATATCAACCTAGCCTTCTTGCCCATATGGCATAACATTTCATTCTTAATCTTATCTGGGCCTGGGGCTTTTAGAGTTTAGTTTTTCATTGCTGTTTCCATCTGCATAGACTAAAATCTTGTTCAAATGCACATACATTCGCTACTGGTGCATTTTTTTACTTTTAAAGATTTTCCATAAAGCTTTATTCAGCTGTTTTCTTCTTATGCTTCTTTAGCGCTAGCAAAGTGTTTTGTGAATATTTCAGCTTTCTATTTTGCATCTATGATGGTTTCATTGTTTCTTTTGATGGGTCTGGGATTTTCTTTCTTTCTAGTGCCTGTCAGTTTGTTTATCAGATCCCATGCCTTGTGGCCATCTTTATTTAGATCAAGTTTCTGACACGTGTCTTGCCACTTCATCTTCTTTGCTGCTTTAATTAGAAAGCGAACTTTGCTGAGTCAGCGATTATAATTGGTTTTATTAACTCGATTAGGTTCTTTTTCAGCTTGTTTCCTTGCTTTTCTTCTATCCATCACTGCTTTTCTAGATCTTTGTTCCAGTATGGCTTATATTTTCTGGTGTTTCCATTTGGAATGGCCTTTCTTGCAGCTTCCAGTATTTTACAACATATGTTAGCAAAGACAGTATCGATATTTCCAGTGAGGTCAATTTTGTCCATGCCTGGTTTGTCTGGTTCTCGAAGAGCGGCCAGTCTGCTTTTCTGAAATTCCAGAACTTTCTATTTCTATAGACTGAGCTTCTGAGTTGTTTGGTGGTAACAGAGATAAGTATGGGAGATGGTGCTCCTATATCATCAAGACAGTGATAGTTGTTGCATCTATAATGTCAGCTGATACTATGGTAAGATCTGTGTAGAAGTGTTGGTTTGGTTTCTGAGCTCTGCATTACCGTGAGGTTGGATGAGTTACACAGGTCTTCAATGTCTCTCCCTCTTTTGTTGTAATCTTTGTAACCTAGGGCTGGTTGTGTGCATTAAAGTCTCCTGCAATAATTGTTCTGGTGTACATGGGTTCTGACGGCTGGTCAGAGGTGCAGGTTGGTGGACAATAGATGTTATGTACAGTATATCTCACTCCATCAAACCACACTTTGATGGTCTGGGTGTCTATGTTGTTGTGTGTGTTGTTATAAGTAGGTAATATTTATGAATTCTTCTTCCAGGTCTGCACAAACATGACCTCAGTCTTAGCATATTGTGTGGCGTGCAGAGGGTAGCGGGCAAGCAGCGGGAACCAAGTACTGGATGTGCATATTTGATCTCAACAGATGGTACCATGCCCAGATACACACACTTGCGTTGTCATGGAAACTCGCTCCAGGTTTGCTCTTACTGGGTAGCCTGTAACCTGGATGAAGTTATAGACCTCACATCATCAAATCCAACTAGTTTGTTGGTATGTAGATAATTGATTTGAAAGGTTTGTTATCTTTCGGAAGTTAAGATTCAAGTCTACATCTTATTTTCTTAATTGTAGTTTTGAAGATCCCAATTGACATCTATCTTGAGTTAGCTCTGCTGACCTCTTTATGATCAATTAGAACTGATCTGATCCAATGCGCCAGTATAACTCCAGATGTGGTACTTTAAAGTTAAGATTTTTCTCTTTGTATGTGTTCGATTTACACTTTTGAAACACCCAGCAATTCCAGTAGAGACTAAAAGACAGATTATAAATGCAATCTTCATACACAGCACTGTCTACCAAGTGCCAAACATGAGCACTGACAAAAGAACAAGTAAGGAAAATTGCTACCTGTGAAATGAGATGCTTGAGGAAAGCGGTAAATAAAACAAAAAAAGACCAAATAGGAAACGAGGAAAGTAGAACAGTCAGAACAACACCTGCCATTAGATTTATTGAAAAACAGGGACCAAATGGTTGGCCACTTGCCCAGTGGTTCCGGGGTAGAAATTTAGGGTGTAAGAATAGAACCACTGTCGTAGAGCGACTAAGAAGGTTTGGCTGAAATCGGATGCACATGTCTAAGCGTGTAGAAGTCTGCGTTTGAGGCCTGCCAAACTAATGTGCAATGTGTACACGTTCTTGGCAATGATCAAACATATCACAAAGAGTGATTAAAATTGGTATAAGAATGAGCAAAAGAAGAAGAAAAGAGGAGGAGGTTGGCCACTTGATGAGAATGAACCCAAATACACCAGTTGCAAGAGATAAACCAGTTGCTGAAAATGGAATCATCAAGAGGAAGGGGTAGACCAAGAAAAGATGGATTGATGGAGTTAGACATCTTAAAACTCCACAATACCACAGCTTATCAAGCGACTGACGTCACTATCTCGAAACCAATCATCAGTTAAACCTGCTATTCGACTAGCGGCAAAAAAGCAGAAAAGACGGAAGAAAGACTAAGTTGTACAAATATGTGTCCTGTTGAACAATATGCACACTTTGGCTTAAATTGGGAGTCTGCCTGTCATAGAGGCATAACAAGACCTTAGCGTCAAAGTTCTATTGTTTTGGGAGACATTGTAGGTGTGCACCGTGCATATTTCTAATTTTAGTAAAACAGCTTTATCACCCATCTACACAGACTTTCTTAAATGAGTTCTAGATTCAAATCTTCGGTAGTACATCTCAAGATCTTTTTATTTATTTGTGTAATGTCTTCTGATGTCCCAACACTAACATAGGAAAACTAAAATATGAGCAGAATAGAACCAGTTGTCATTCTGCGCCTCAGAACATGAGCCACATATGTACAAAATTCACGATTGAAAATTAGCCATGTAGACAGACACCCCAAGACTGCAGAGCACATACTTCAAGACTGATCGGAATATGATATACTGAGGCAAAACTCACTGGCTTAGTGAAACAGCACTCAGTAATAACAAAGTACTGTAGTTTTACAAAATACTAAAACAATGACAATACACACAATGTTTAGACCACGGCCTTTATCAAGCAAACAATACAACAGGAGTGATAAATTTCACAGCACACTATATATAGACTTTGACAAAAATATTACAACGGTAAAAAAAATAACACTAAAGAAACAGCACTAGGAATAAATCTACACAAATCTCAGTGTCGTTACAAAGAAAGTGAAGTTTATATAAGAGCCAACATTGAATATATAGACAATATTTTCCAGTAAGCGAAAGGAAGGAATTTTAGGATGTTGCTTACTGGTACGTATTGTAATTGATGTTACAAACTTTTTAGTCAGTCTAGGCGTCAACTGGGTTTGTAATATTTTTCTAGGGTGTAGGAATCAGTGGAGACAAAGTGTTGAGGTTCATTAACAACTCTTCATTGCCCCCTGAGGAGCACAGTTATCCATCAGCATTACAATTGACAAGTAAGTCAAATACTTTGAAAGAAATTGAGTGCTAATTGTTCTATATAGATTTCTGATGTCTCTCTTATACTTGTTCATCTTGATCTTATGTCATTTATCTGTTCTACATAGATTTTTATTTGTTACTGTTATACATTGATCTTGATATGAAATTTATTTGTTCTACATAGATTTTGATTGTTTTTCTAGTACATCCATGTGTCTCTGGTAGATTTTTCTTTGTCATATTATCGCAGTTTAGTGTTTTTTTTTCATTACTGTCTTTTATCTCTCATTCTCTCTCTCTCTCATATACGTATATATATATAATTTTGCTGCAGTGTTTTGTGGTGAATTGTGGTACAAAATTGTCTGTAAATGAAAAAAAGCCTTCCATGTCTTAATATGTTGATTTCGCCTGTGTGGTGCTTGGGGCCCATAAGGAAGCAAAGTGTAGTACCACTACGACCTACATGGCATGTCGTAGGGCGACCGATGTAGAAGCTACCTAGTAAACAAAAGCATCACAGATATTGGATGTGCTGGCCTAATTGTTGCACATAACTGGCACATGATACAATTGCTTTTAGGCTCAGAGCACATACAAATCACACAGAGTGGTTAACTAGTAGTTGATATGGAGCATTCGAAGAAGATGTTGATTTGCAATGTGAATCTAGTATTGAAGCAGAAACACAAATTAAATCTTGGTTTGGTTTTAACACTTTCGCTGCCACGCATTTTTCAACAAAGTCTGGCCCAGTGCACGCTATTTTTAGTATGATCAGTTTTCAGTGACAATTTCAAAATCGAAAAAATAAACTAATAAACTGATGACTTTTAAACTATGGAATAGTGTTCATATATTAATGAGCTACTAACCTGTCTATATGTGAATCTATCTTTATAATCCACAAGCTATTGTAGTAACTGATATCCTCATACCTATCCACAGAAGCGATATTCGTGCGTTTTCCCGTTGGGTGTCCGTCATCTACTCTTGTACCCCTGAAATGTCTGCTATCGATCTATAAACATCGTCACGTGAATCACAGTTCAAATTCATATCACATTCAGAGTTCATTTTAACACTATCACTGGCTAAAAAGTCTGAAAAGAGTCATTTTGGACATCACTATTCATCAGCTACATCGTCCATTTTGAAAATTTTTGTTTACTTACGAAAAGTGCCAAAAATGGACTTATACCGGCGTTTACAGCGTGTATGTTAGATCCACCATTTTGGAGAGCTCGTCGGAACAATATGGAAGTATCAAATCCACGGAACCCGTTTTGACAGCGATACTCCCGTTTAAAAAGACATAAATGCGGCACATCCCGCCGACAAAAGTCAGGGCGGCAGTGAAAGGAAGTTGGTACTTACCGACTTTGTAGCCAGTGGCAGCAAAAGTATTAAAATCGTACTAGATTTTTATACCAGTTACTGGACTCTTAAAAGTGTAATTTATTTGCAGGTATACAGTTCATTACTTCAGACAGCTGCATTAGAGCAAGATGTGATGGTTGGCAGGGACAGCTTTTGTGTCAGCTTGCACAGCATGGATCTCAAATACTAGTCAACCTGCAGATTTCTATCATCAATGTCACAGGGCTGAACTTCTGCCTCAGAATTATGAAGAGTTGAAAACTAATAGCATTGTAAGTACTGAATATTTGTACTAGTGGGCAAAATTGGATCCAAAAGTTGAAAGTCGAGTCATAAAATAATTTCATTTTTCCATAATAGCGATATATCTACGCTGAATAGAAAAGGTGTTGCCAAGTCGGTAGTAATGTCCATTTTGTCTATCAAAGACGGAAGAAGCAATTAGCGTCCTTTATTCTTGGTGGTGTTTTGTAGTACCATCAGCGCCCATGCGTTAGTCAGGCCGCATGGAAACAAAGAATAGTACCACTCGACCTACAAGGCATGTCATGCGTAGGCGACTGATGTAAGGAAGCTACCTAGTAAATAAAAGCATTGCAGAAATCGGATGTGCTAGTCTCTTGTAGGTGCATAACTGGCACAATGTACATTGCTTTTAGGCTCAGATCACATACAAATCACACAGATTAGTTAACAAGTGGTCGATATTGAGCATTCGAGGAGAAGGCAAGTGTGCCATCAACAAACTACCAAATCTACTTGAGCGGTGGTCATCATTTACTGTTTTGTAGTTTTAAGTTGCAAGTAGTTCTGAAGAAAAACATATTCACATTTCTGACAAATAATTGCATGCAAGTCACCTGACTGATACAGCAGTGGTCAAGGAAGGACAGTCAATGGATAGTGTAGATATTATCAATGCCATAAGTGCATCCTTTATAAATTTGCATCCCTATCCAGAGGGAAGGAGATGGGTGTGAAAATGGGAACTGACAGACACAAACACTTTGTTAAAAGCACAAGACATTTGATTGACAACACAGAGCAGGTCTGATTAGTTCTTAAATGCTAGTAAAGATATTGGGAGGAGATCCAAGCACCTATAGACCTATCCGAATCTAGTGAAGATGATCCTAGATACTCTGCAATAAATACAGCTTAACTCTTAGTGGCCTAGGGCAAAGCCATATTTTACAAGCCATTAGTTTTTAGAATAAAAACACCCTTTAGTGTGGCTCCTGGTTAAAGGTGTCAACCCAAAGCCACATAGTGTGGCGTTTGGTCCACAGGAGTTAAGAATAAAGAGAAAGTGTCAATAGATTAAGAACATCTTCAGAAATCTGCAAGACTTAGCAGACATGCACTTGGCTAAAACCCACGGGAATGGGGACTGGGTCACATTTATATACTGTTTTTGTGAACCTATTTTCTTGTGTGTCCAACAATCAGGATTACCAGAGAACTCTGCTGCTCAATATGGCGCAGGCATGGCATCACATCTACTCTTGTGCCGCAGTGTATTCAGCAGTGGGCTGATGGCGAGTTTACAGAACAGGGCTGCTCACTCAGCTTTCTCTTAAACTGGGCTTGGAATAGGGTCATCAGCATAAAACAGACATGGGATGTTACATGTAAGAACATTGTTTTTTTTCTCTTTATCTTCTTCTTTTGTTGCCACATAGTTACCGGGTTGTTGCCCGAGTGGTTACCGGGGACCCAAATTTGGGGTGTAAAGAATAGAACCACTGTTACCTGCCACGCATTCGTAAGAGGCGACTAAGGAGGTTTGGCTGAAATCTGTGTAAGTCTATGCATTTAGGGGCCTACAAACCAATGTGCACGTAAACACGTTCTTGGCAA
>JADZMA010002901.1:0-10742 GCA_020796225.1 Arion vulgaris
TAGCTGTCCAAAGTGAACCATTCGTCAGCGATAGACGACAATAATGATTGGACCGATCTTTATCGTACACTATTCAGATTTACTTGAAGTCTCATATTATTGTATTGTGATTTCAGAATTAAAATAACTAGTGAATCATTTCAGTATCCTTTAATTGTCTTTCTTAATTATAGGCATTTCATGTTTAAAAGTTGTGCCATTTAAATTGCACTCATTGCTTAGCTGCAATGAAGCTTTGTGACAAAATATAGTCTAGTAGCAATTTTAAATGTAATCATTGCAAGATCATCTACGTTTTCTTTTTATGTAAACTTCTTCTGTGACTTTTAATTTGTTAGTGGTTGAAGTAAATGTGATAATTAGTGATGAAATACTGCATCATGTCTTCTATATGAACATACATTGAACAAGCACATTTTATGTCATTGAAAGTTTTTTGTAGGACCTGAGCTTTGAGTAAAATTGATTAATCAAAGGTACAGTAAACACAATGATACAGCAAATCAGATCTTTGTATAAATCCTAATTTCTATATAGTTGAAGTAAAGGTAAATGATTTACCAGTGTGTTTTCATTATTGTCAAAAACTTTCTGGATTGTTTAAAAAATGTATTGACTACTAGATCAACAATTTCATTGAATAATATCCTTTCTAATTTTCCCATGCATTGACCTTAGTCTTGCAATGATGGTCAAGCTTTAACACTTTCTGAGTAAATTATTCACACAACCTCTACCTCCAGTTTTTAAAATAAAGTAAAAAATATATTTAATGTTATTGCAAGGTTGAAGTCAGTTGCATGGGAGATCATAATGAATATTATTTATTGAAACTGTTGATCTAGTGCTCATTATATGTTCCAAACAACCAAAACAATTTAGAAAATAATAAAAGCATATTGGTAAATTATTCACTCTAGCATCAGAGATTAATTTTTGTATTCATATTTCTTGATTTATCTGCAATATGTTGTGCTGTTCTGAGTGACTCTTTGAATAGTGTGAGTTTTATATATTTACTTATGTATGCACATCTCACATACAAACATGCTGGATACTTATTTGGTAAATTATTTATAGATGTTGAGTAAATATAAATGATCACATTTAGTTCAACCACTAACAAATTGAAAGTCACAGAAGAAGTTTACATAAAAAGAAATGTAGATGATCTTGCAATAGTTACATTTGAAATTGCTACTAGACTATATTTTGTCACAAAGCTTCATTGCAGCTAAACAATGAGTGCAATTTAAATGGCACAACTTTTAAACATGAAATGCCTATAATTAAGAAAGACAACTAACAGAATACTGAAATGATTCACTAGTTATTTTAATTCTGAAATCACAGTACAATAATATGAGACTTGTCAAGTAAATCTGAATAGTGTACGATAAAGATCGGTCCAATCATTATTGCTGTCTATCGCTGACGAATGGTTCACTTTGGACAGCTAGATCTAGTGTGGGATATTTAATATTACCGTTGATACTCGATACAAAAGTCAACTGAAAGGCATAAATAATGTTTGAAATATAAAAAGAAAATTAAAAATTCCGATTTAGCAATGCTGGATATCGTTGACACAAGTAAAATGACGAAAAGAATTCACGAGAAGATCGCAAACCGCAGCGGTTGTTATGACGTCAAAAAGCAAACCGGCTTCGTAGCACAGATAAATGGTAAGTCTGGTAGGTTATTGACGAGTTGCAGACGAAAGTCACCCTTAGAAGAGAGAAAATGTTTCTAGTAATGAAAATTTATGAGTAAAGAGAAGTTAATAATGCCGTTTCACGTAAATACGATGTTTATGGGTAGTAACCAAGCGAAATTTTCAAGGTTCCAAAATAATGGTAGTGACCATCGAAAAACATTTCGTTCAAAATAGCTTCTACTTAACATATAATCATAGAATTTTCCAGATCTGTAGAATATGTTACAGTTACACGTAGAACAATCGGTTTTACTATATGAATGACACATATTTCATATGAAGCAATTGTTTATACGCTGTTTCATCGATTCGATCGAAAAACACAATGGCTGACTTGTGTTCCGTCGCGGACTGCGCTGAAAAAAGTAGTGCAAATTACTAAAAGAGCGGTGATGGTTCGGGAAAACACATGAGATAACAAGCAACATATGTTCATTGTCCCAAGTACTAAATGGACTACAGTACTATGATAACCAACAACATATGTTCATTGTCCCAAGTACTAAATGGACTACAGTACTATGATAACCAACAACATGTGCACATTGTCCCAAGTATTAAATAGACTACAGTACCTACTTACCCAGCAACATATGCTCATTGTCCCAAGTACTAAATGTACTACAGTACCAAATAACCAGCAACAAATTATTTCTATTTCTTCACACATCAACATCATAGTTTTTTTCTGAGCTGTCATCTTCAGATTGGGTTTTGTTTTTTTTCGCTGACTCTGTTTGGCCCACATTTTTGTTTCAGCTCATCCTGAGAAAATTGCAGACCAAATACTTTTCAATGTTTTTCATTAAGATTTTTCTAAAACACATTTTGTCCTTCATTTCGTTGATTCTATATAGGCATATGCTAAAGGCCCACTGCTTTCTCCCTCAGAAGGCCCCAAGAGAAGAAAAAATGATGAGTTTTAATCATTGTTTTATTAAGAAATTTTACTAAAAAGAAAAGACAAAAAAAAAAAAAGGTTTGAAATTTTGGTGAAAAAGTCAAAAACCCAGGGGGAAAAAATCATGAAAAAAGTTTATAGTCAGTAATAAGTCAACGAAACAAGAGAATGGAATATTTGATGCCAAAAAAAAACCAATTTTTTAAAAGTAATTTAAAAGGACATTCAAAGAAATTAATTTTTTTTAAAATATTTATTTAGGAAGCGATGACTATTTCCCGGAGGCGTTTTTTTTAGTCTGTTTGAGATTAAAAATATTTATTGATTTAAAAGATCAAAAAACTTTGAATTTTAAAACACGTAATAAAAATCGAGTTTTTAAAAATAAAAAAATCAATCTAACAAAATTTTTAACCAAAAAATTTTATAAGCATGGGATAAAAAAAGCGCTTTTCTAATCAACACACATCGATGGCAGAAACATCCTAAAATTTCCACACTGTTAATCATTTTAGATTGTATGAAGATGAACGAACTTAACTTGTTCCTTTAGTAGGATGATCTGATGAAAAAATAGCCCCTATAGTTTAATAATAGCATTTTTTTGAATTTTCTTGGGGGGAAGGGTTTAAAATAGTTCATTTAGAATAAACAAAGAAATTGAGGATTTTAAAGGCACTATTTTACAAAATCAAATGGCTTAATTCTTGTGTTTCATTATAATCCGGGTGGAGGGGGTCGGGGAAGGGACTGAATCCCAAAAGCAAAAACGGGAAAATTTAAACTTCTTTCCCGGGGCACAGGTGTTGGAATGAGAAAGACAAGAAGACTGACCCCATCTATCGGGGGCCCACCAATGGAAAAGAGCAACATTTGAATGCGTCATAGAATGTGACAAAAGAAGATTTAATTTAAAAAAAAACCCCCCCGCTTTATAAGGGCGGGAATTAAGATTATAGAGGAAAAGAAAAACAAAGGAGGGGGTAGGTCACCAATAAAATCAAAAAAATTTAAGTCAGCGTTGCCCCTGTTCGAGATATTGCAAGGAGATCGCAGAACCATGACTGCCCGGGGATGAATGAAGATAAAAAACGAAATTTTAATAATAACCTTAACCCTTATAACCCCAGATTATACAGATAAGAAAAAAGAGTAGAATATGGGCAAAAACTTTCCCAAAAAATAAAGACATTTGGGCCCTTTAGAAAGCGAAAGAGAGTTCTTCAGCCAATATAAAACCCAATACTATTTATGGATTTATGGGCGCTAAAAATTTTAATAAACAGATAAAAAAATTCTGGAGAACACAAGAGGGGGTTTACTAGAGAATGCAAAACGGTGAAATATAAATGCGGGGAAAGAGGTAAAACAGAGAAGACCATTATCAATAAGAAAGAGACAGCATTATTTAGGGAATAAATGAGGGAAGGTTTAGAAATGATGACAGTTAAAACAATGGGAGACGAGACAGAGACACTTTTTTCACACGACCGACTTATAAATATAGTAGGTCGTGCTTCAACAGAAGGGGCAAACGCGAACTGACAGTCAGCCTGAGAAGGGATGTTGGGGAAGATCCATGCTCGCCACCCCAGAGCCAACATAAACAACCAGCCGAAAGCAAGAGGTTTTGAGGAATAGTTAATATCTACACTTAATAAAAATAAAAAAAATTTTTTTGATTTTTTTAGTTTATAGGAAATTTTAATCGACAAAATTATTCAACTATTCATGAAAAAGGGTTTTTTCTTCAATATCCATTTTTTATTGTATCAAAAGTTTTGGGGTAGGGCCCAATTTTTTTTCATTTCGTTTTTCAACAAAAACAAACATATTAACTGTTGGGAAATGATGGTTTCCGTTTTTGGATTCCCCGTTTTTTTCAAAGGGGGGCCCGCCCCCCACCCCCAGGTGCCCCGGGACAAAGATGACGGTACTGAATTTCGATTTTTTGTAAATTAACGGAAAGGAAAGTTGATATATGTCATTTATATCATGACAGATAGACCAATGCCATTCTATATTTTATGAGTATAAGGTAAGGTCGAATTTAAAGGTCCCCAAGGGAAAGGGCAAATTGCCAGATATTTAAAGAAATCATCCATCCTGCACATATGGTTTTTTTTTTAGTTATGTTTTTGGGAGAGCCACATATCCCCCCGCCCTTCCCCCAAAGATAATATAATGACAAAAGGTATTTCCCATATTTCTATTATCTCATCCAAACACAAACACAGACAATGACTTATTTGTTAAAAAAATCGGGCCAGTTCAAGATTGTCCTATGTTGACTGTCATCATCATCAAAAGTTTCCCGAGAGAAGTTGCCCCCTTAAAGTCCAAAATTTATCCCCCAATGGGAATTTCCCCATGCTGAAACCCCGTTACACCCCGAATCACCGCCACCATCCACTACTGGAAAACACAGTGAAAATGTTTTTTTTTTTAGTCTGGTTCAGACCAGCAGTAAAATTCTGTTTTGACAAAATTTTTTACCCTTGATGTAGGAAAAAATAGTTCTGTCATTATGTTTTATCAGAGCCCCTGAGAATGTTTTTCACAGACGTCTGAAAGATTTGATTCAAATCGGTTCTCCTGCCCCCTCCCATCATAGAAGATTTTTTAAAAACATCATAAAAATGGGGGGAGTAACAAATTGCAGCCGGGTTCAATTTTTGGGAGAACCCGCTATTTTAAAAAAAAAGATAAAAATTTGAAGAAGAAAATTGACATAGGGAAGCCAAATTTAAAAAAAAAATGGAGATAATTGGGAATTTGTAAACCATTGAGACTTTAAAGAAAGTCTTCGATTCAGCAGATGGGGAAAAGACAAAAAAGCCCAAAGGAATTTAAAACGGAGCAATGCCAAGATATGGGGATAACAAGTAAAAAATAAAGATGGCAGAATAGAATATGAAAATTTAAATTATGAATAAAAGGGGTGGATAAAAATAGTTTGAGTTGTTTTTTGTTTTTTTTAAATTTAGTAATATTTATGTGAAAAATTTTTAATAGATGCAAATTTTTTTTAAAATTAACCAAAAATCCCTCAAAAAATGTGAGAAAGAAAAGAAAAAGGAAAAAAAATTTATGGGAAAAAAAATTTTAAAAGAGAACTAACATAGAGAAGTTTCAAGCCCCAAATGTCCACGTTTAAGGGGAAGGAACGTATGTAATGTTGATAAATGCCCTTAGAATGAATCAAAAGGTTTGTTCACTTATTTTTTACAACAAACCAATTATTCTTCAGATGATAGACATGCATTTGGGATCAAGCCCTCTTCAGGCAGGAAAACAAGGAATCCCAAAATGAAAAGGGGGCAAAAAAAAGGGAAGGCAAAAAACTAATGAACGGCAGACAAAAGAACCCCAAAAGCCATTGAAAAAAGGACATATTGCCCAATGAGATGCTTAAGGGAGACTAACTTTCCAGGATAAAAAATAATGACTGATTAAAATTTCCCATCAGGGACAAAATATCTTGTCCAAAAACTTATTCGTTTTGGGGAGCAGTGTCCAATACAAGGACAGAATGAAAACCCCAAAAAGGCCAGAAATGGCATACTGATATAGTTCGCTTTATTATTAAAAAAGGCGAATCAATTTTTGGATCTCAAAAAAGCTTTTATTCGCCATAAGGCCTTCAGGGTCTACAGAGATGGTGGGTTTTTAGACAAGAAAAAAAAAATCAAAATTATCGAACCAAGATGGATATAAGCCTCAGAAGGCTTAGAGGCCATGGGTATTGAAAAGAAAACCATTAAAGAAAAAAAGAAAAAAAACCGACTCGAAATAATTGATTTTTTGATAGACATTTGACCGAGTTTTTAAGAGCATTTAACTGTAATGGGGGGGTGAACAACAAATTGCTGAAAATATGGGATTGGGTTTTAAAATATTAATACAAAAAAAGGAAGTTTTACTATTATTAGCAGCTTTTTAGACAAGTGATACAGAATTTTTAATATCTTTTTGGGCCTGTTTTTGACAGAAAAGAAAGGAGATTTTAGAGGACACATTTAGAAAAAAAAAAGATAAGTTACGATTTAGAGACATTAAGAAATGAAACTGAATGATTTGACTCCCGAATATGGAAAAAAAAATTGACAACGCGAAGGATACTCGTTGGTGGGTTTGGGGGAGTGCTCAATTTATTCTTGTTATTTCGAAATCCATCAACTAAAGTTTTTTACAAAGAGTTAGTTTAAAATATGCTTTTGGGAAAAAGCGGATAGGTCCGAATTTTGGGAAATTTACGAGAATAATAATATACAAGCCCAAATGTCTGTAAGTCAGCACCTTTAAAAATTAAAAACAAGTTGTGAGAATGTGAAAACCCATCCAAAATGGCAAAATAGACATAAAGTATGACTTGATATAGGAATCAACAAAAGGGAAAGAAGAACTTTCTTTTGAAAACCATCAAAAAAAATTTTTTAAAAAAATTTTCAAGAATGCATCACATAAAAAAATAATAAAGCCCTAAAAGGAAAAAAATGGAAATTATTGATAAGATTTTGTGTGGGGTTTATGTTAAGGGGCATTCAAAGGGGAAAAAAAACCCCTAATGAATTCAAAAATGGCATGGTTTTTTTTATTGAAAAAGGGGAAAAGTTAATTTATGAATCCAAAAACAAAACCCCCATTTTTAGGGGAAAAGTCCTATATTTTTTAAAAATTGAGCTGTTCAAGGGTTAGAAAAAAAACCAAAAGACATCCGAAAAACACCCATATTTAATGGGAAGAATCAATGATAACTTTAAAATGAAATTGTTCGTTTGCTAGAAAATGGGAAAGTTAATCAAGAAATAGTAAAAGGAAAACAATTTAATGTTCAGATCCCCAAAAACCCAACCATGCAACTTGTCAGACTTGAATTTATGATAAGATAAAAGGTAATAAACCCCATAATTGTTGTTTGGTTGTTCACAAAATGTCCTTTTTTGTTGAGTCTTTTAAAAAAGAATGAATTTCTTTAAAGTACAAAACCTAAAGGGTTGTGCACTGGGTGTGTGCTGTCACCGATAATCTTAATTTAGTACAAAAACTTTTAGATATGATGCTGAAATATCAAAGATGAGGATGGAAAAACTGCAACAGGGACTACAAATATAATTTTTTTTTTCCCTATTATTTGGAAAAATGAGCGTGTAAAAAAAATGAATTTTTTTTAAGCTGAAGAATGCAACTGTAAAAAATGATGGCTTTCTTTGATGTTTCATAAAGAGAAAGATAATAAAATTTTGATTCGGGGGGGGACCCAATCTTAAAGGGGGAAAAAAAAAAAAAAGATTTATTTCCATACAAATATTTTATCAAAAAGTCCCCATTTCAGCTTTAGAAAGAGGGCAAAATCATATATGAACCCCGAATTCTTTTAGTCTGAACCAAGAGAGAAACAAATGTTGCCAAATTGATTAAAAGGGGTAGCACCAGCAGATTTCAAAAGACAAAAAATTATGCGTTTGGGGAGTTGACAGGATTTCAACGAAAACCATTCATGTTGTCATTGATTGGGGGTTCACTGGCCAGATATTTTATAAAAATGTTTCTGAAAACTCTGATATCTTCCCGACTCGAAAAAGACATCCAAAAATTTTAAATGAAAATTTAAAAGATGTATTTAAATTTTTTTCTAAAATACAAAAACCCCTTGCCCTTTAACGATTTTTTTTCAGTTTCATCTGCTCAGGCCTTCCCCCGACGTGAAATAGAGGAGGTTAAATTTTCCCAAATAATGAAAGACAAACTTTTTTTTAAGTCATAAAGAATGTTCAGAATGCAAGTTTTTCAGAACAGTGCGATGTTTAAAATAAAATAGTATTCAGATGAAGAAATTTTTCTTTGACTATTTCAAAAATGATTACTATGATATGATTCTAATTGATAAGAGTTAAGAAACATTTAAGCAAAAGCTAAGAAAAAGAAACAAGAAAAACAATATGTTAATAACGTTTTTGAAAAAAAAGAATGAACGTAACCCCGGATTCCCTTTCCCTTCCCGATTTCTTTTTTTCACTTGAAATATTGCATATATTAATGTTGTTTCTTTTATCCTAAAATTTCATATATTCAAGTTTTCTTTTATCCTTCCTTCTTTTTATCTCCTAAAATTGTCTATATTCAATGTTGTTTTTGATCCTTCCTTCCCATTCGCTTAAAAAATTTTTCCAAAATTTAAATTTTTTTGTATCCTTCCCTTTTGCTCGCTTGAAAATTGTCTTTTATTCATGTTTTTTTTGTATCCCTTTCCTTTCTTCATTTGTTGAAATATTTCATATATTTAATGTTGTTCTTTTATTTCCTTCCCTTTTATTTTTTTAAAATTTCATATATTCAAAGGCCCCGTTTTTTCCTTTTTTCTTAAATATTGTCTATTAATATTGTCTTGATCCCTTCCCTTTCCTTCTTTTTTGAAATATTGTCTATATTCAAGTTTTCTTGTATCCTTTTTCCTTTTTTCTTAAAAATTTTTATATATTTAAAGTTGTTCTTTTTCCTTTTTCCCATTGCTTGAAATATTATAATACAATGATTCTGACCTTTTTCTTCGCCCCGCTAAAAAGTCTATATATTAATGTTTTTTTATCCTTTTTTTTCGTTAAAATTTCAAATTTAAAGTTCTCTGAAAAATCACCATTTTGTGTCAGATTTAGAAAGTATAATACCAGACATCTTCTTTATCTCAGTTATAATGCCCAACCAAACCCATAATTTAATGCAACAAATTTCCAACAATTTGACCTTGCGTCTTTCTCTTCCTCAAACTTATCTTCTATCTCAAAAAAGATTTTCTCATTCCAACCTTTATTTCCTCCCCAACTTAGTCTTTCTCTCTAAACCTGCCCTTTAACTAACCAGTTTTTTTCCCCCCAACCCTTTCCCCAGCAGGCACTGACAATTGTTCTGTCTCCTATACTACATCCTTCATCAGACAGTTGTTCCGTTTCCCATCACTTGTCCTTCACAGAAAGGGCCCCCTCACGGTCTTTATCAGACAGTTGTTCTGTCCCCATCACTATGGATTTGATTTCATTTCATTTTGGGGTTTTTTGCTCTGTTTCTGTATCATTTTCCCAAAAAAAACCCTTTTGTTATATTTTCCCGTTTTTCGTTGTGTTTTTCCAACGATTTTTCTTCATCTCTTGTTTAATGGGTCCCCCCAAAACCTTTCTCTATAATAATATTATATTTTTTTTAAATTTTAAAAATTTCACCAAGACAAATATGTTGTAGCAAGACAAGAAACTATCAATCAATCAAGGGCCCGGCCTGCAGGCATAGGTGACTTATCTTCCCAATTCTTTTTTGGGCATGTAACGCTACCTTATATTTTTGAACCAGATGTAGGGATCCAACATCTTCTCCTCTGCTTTCCCTGATCTCTCCTTTCCTTTAATTTTACCAGTCACCAAATTTTTAAACCTTCTTCTCATTTTATGCCCAAAACCCTTAGGTTTGATTTTTATTCTTTTTTTAAGGGTTTTTGTGCAGACCTGATTTAAAACCTCCACATTTTTTTTTTTGCTGTCCATGGGAATTTTTTGATTTTCTGTCAAACCCCCTTTTTTTGCATTTGTTTTACCAATTTTTAATCACTTTTTTGATATGTTTGATCTTTGAAAAAGGTTTCCTGAATTGGTTTGGAATTCCCCAAAACATGATTTTTAAAAGTTTAAACAGATCCTTTTCATCCAAAAATCCTTTTCGCCCCACAAATGAGGAGGTAACAGTGGTTCTATTCTTTTTAACCCAAATTTGGGTCCCAAAAAACTTAGAAACATTCTTGGTTCCAATGATCATATTGATTTTTGTTCTTTTCCATTGCCCTACAAAATATTGGTTTTAAGCACTGAACCTGTCAAGCTTGGGAGGGGTTTGGAAAAGAATAAAAATAAAAACGGTCCGTAGTACCACCTGAGAGAAAAATAAAGCACAGACA
This sequence comes from Arion vulgaris, assembly GCA_020796225.1. Classification (NCBI taxonomy): domain Eukaryota; kingdom Metazoa; phylum Mollusca; class Gastropoda; order Stylommatophora; family Arionidae; genus Arion; species Arion vulgaris. Next base: position 10,561 of record JADZMA010002901.1, read on the forward strand.
CTTAGACTAATTGGTTGGCTGCAATAATGAATCCCAAAAAAAACTAAACCACTACATATTAATATTATATATTTAATTTTAAAAATTTTTATAAAATTATTTAATTTGTGTATTTTGATCTTTCAAGATGTATGTTTCATTGAAGATTGAAAATAATTAAAAAATTGGAAAAATAAAAAACC
>JADZMA010002902.1:0-10741 GCA_020796225.1 Arion vulgaris
TACTCCCCCCGGGCAATAACAATGTGTGATGTTTTAAATTACCAGGAAGTAGCCAGGTATGTTGACATTGTGTCAAGCAACAGGTGCGTGTGTTTGTATGACATCATTCAGTAGGTATGTGTGAAATGATAATGCCCTTTTGTGTAGATGTATCTAAAGCTCGAGTGATGCCGAGGCCGCAAGGAAAGTAAAGTATATTAACACTGCGACCTACAAGACATGTCGTAAGAGGCGACGGAGGTAGGGGTCTAGGAAAGCTACCCTAGCGAGTCAAAAGCCTAGCAGAAATCGGATGTGCCTACATGTAGACGCGTAACTGGCACAACGTACATGGCTCGTGTACAACGTACAATGTCTGTTAGACTCAGATCACATACAAATCATAAAGAGTGGTTAACAAGTGGTCGATATGGAGCGTTTGAAGAAGAAGATGTACCTAATGGAAATGTCCCATTTAGTTGATGTATATATCATGCCATTCCCATTCCCGCACTCTATTTAGAGAACAGATTGCGTAGGGGGTTAGTGCACTTTCTTGGTAGATGTGTGACCCCGGTTTAATCTACACTTCTTAGTTTTCTCAATCCTGTTTTGCCTCACAGCGTCAGGATAAGAAGAGATTTCTGGAACGCACCCTTTGTGCTGCTTCATAACAGCGTCCTTCGCCGCCTTTGTTATCTTTGAGGTTCACTTTTGAGTGGAGTCCTTTTGCTTTGTACCGATTGTATCGAAGCAACATTGCTCTTCAGTGGAAGTAGAACATTTGTTCTAATCGTAAACAGCTCATTATATATGGCTTATTCGTCTTTACAGACGGTCAAGTGTTTTACTGTGACAACTTCTGAGTTTTCGCTTTTTCTCTTGTCGTTCAGCTCATACATAAGTCTCTTCTCAAAAGATTCTGCGCCCCTTCGTAATTTGGCTTTCCACACAACTCTGTCATCAGCTAGTCCTTCCCATGTGCTGGGACCTATAGAAAAGTTTTTCATTGAGGCCTTGCAGACATCTTTATATCTGAGCAGTGGTCTGCCTTGGTGCCTCTTCCCCTCCGAGAGTTCAAAGAACAACATTTATTTTGGTATGCGACAAGTTTCCATTCTTCTCACATGCCCCAACCATCTTAGTCGTTTGCACGTTGCAGTACTTCAGAGTTGGCTATCTTGTCGTACCACCTGATGCTCATAATCTTGCGGAGACATCGACCTATTAATAATCTACTTATATGACCGAACCATTAAATTTAACGTTTCTATTGATGAAGCTTCAAAGTACTGATGTTGTGACCCATTTTTCCCTGATGTCTTCACTTTCTAAAGCGATCTCTTCTAGATATCCAATCATTCTGCGAGAACTTCTATCTCTGTGCTGATGGCTAGTTTTCACGTAGTCAGTAGTATTAGTAGTAAAGGGTAGTATGTAATAGTAGAAGTTGCTAGTAGTAATAGTATAGTAGTTATGTAGTAATAGTAGTTTGTAGTAGTAATAGTAGTAGTTGTAGTAGTATTAAGTAGTAGTAGTTAGTAGTAGCTAATAGTTGTAGTTGTTGTAGTAATAGTAGTAGTTGTAGTAGTAATAGTAGTAGTTGTAGTAGTAATAGTAGTAGTTGTAGTAGTAATAGTAGTAGTTGTAGTAGTAATAGTAGTAGTTGTAGTAGTAATAGTAGTAGTTGTAGTAGTAACAGTAGTAGACAGTCAGTGGCAGTAGCAGAAGTAATAGTAGTAGGAATAGTAGTTATAAGATGGTTGGACATGTAGAGAAGAATGAAACTTGCGCATGCCAAAACAAATGTTGTTCTTTGAACTCTCGGAGGGGAAGAGGCACCAGGGCAGACAACTGCTCAGATATAAAGATGTCTGCAAAGCCTCAATGAGAAACTTTTCTATAGGTCCCAGCACATCGGAAGGACTAGCTATGACAGAGTTGTGTGGAAAGCCAAATTACGAAAGGGCGCAGAGTCTTTGAGAAGAGACTTATGTATGAGCTGAAAGACAAGAGAGAAAACTCAGAAATTGTCACAGTAAAACACTTGCTAATTGACTGTCTGTAAAGACGAAAAAGACCATATAGTAGTTGTAGTGGTAGAAGTTGTGGTAGTAGTTGTAGTTGTAGAAGTTGTGGTAGTAGTTGTAGTGGTAGAAGTTGTAGTAGTAGTACTTTTCTTCTTTGAACGCTCCACATCGACCACTTGTTCACCACTCTGTGTGATATGTATGTGATCTGAGCCTAAGAGCTATTGTATGTTGTACCAGTTATGCGCCTACAAGTAGGACAGCACATCCGCTGTCTGCGGTGCTTTTATTTACTAGGTAGCATACCTAGTCGCCTACCAACCCCTGTCCATTCTGACGACATGACTTGTAGGTCGCAGTGTTACTATTCTTTGCTCCCTCGAGAGCCCCGGCAACACATGGTTAAGTAGTAATAGTAAGCAAGCAGTAGCAGAAGTAATAGTAGTAAGAGTAGTAGTAAAAGTATAGTTAGCTAGTAATAGTAGTAAGGTAGTAGTAATGTATAGTAAGTAGTAGCAAGATAGGTAAGAGCAGTAGTAGAGTATAGCAGAAGAAGTAATCAGAGGATAGAATAGTAGCATAGCAGTAGGAATAGTAAGAGTAGTAGTAATGCTGAGTAGCAGTATAAATAGTGAGTAGCAGTATAGCAGCTAGCACAGAATAGTAGAGAGTATAGATGCATAGCATAGCAGCAGAAGGTTAGTAAAGAGTAGCAGTAATAGCATAGCAGCAGCAGCAAGCATAAGTAAGTACAGTAATGTTGCAGCAGCACAGTAGTAGTGTTGTTGTAAGAGTAGCAGCACAGCAGTGAGGTGTAGCATAAAGTAATACAGAGAGAGCAGCAGTAGTAGTAGCATGCAGAGAGCAGCTGGTAGCAGAGCTAGCAGTAACAGTAGCAGTAGAATAGTAGTAGTAAGTAGCAGCAGTAGCAGTAGTAGTAGCATGAGCAAAGTATAGTAGTAGTAGTAGTAGTAGCAGAGTTAGCAGCAGTAGTAATAGTAGTAGTAGTAGTAGTAGTAGTAGTAGTAGTAGCAGTAAGTAGGTAATAGTAGCATAGTAGTAGTAGTGTAGTAGTAGCAGCAGTAGTAGCAGATAGCAGTAATAGCGATAGTAGCAGTGAGCAGTAGCAGCAGCAGCAGTAGATGTAGTAAACGTTCAACCGTCCACCGACTTACAAACAAGCTACTGTCCCTACCATCTGCAGTGGTTATTAATAAGCAATTAATCAAGGGAGATCACTTTGATGGACACTTAACATGCCTGGTCGGATCTGCTTAAACTGCATTAATTAGGTATTCCAATACTTAATTCTTAAAACTGTATTAATTAGTGCTTGGCAATCTCTCTCTTTCTCTTTCTCTCTCTCTCTCTCTCTCTCTCTTTCTCTCTCCTGCCTTTAACCCCTTTGGGATCAACTCTCAACTTACTCATGAAAAGTCTTGTCATCCTTGATATCACCCATACTGAGATCATGAATCTCTGGGAAAATATTCCAATGGCTCCACAAGGAGCGAACCTAGTGCTTTGAACGCAAGGCGAGCACATATCCTCTACGTCACAGAGACCTCCGTCTTCGTTCCTACCTTATGATATCAGTGCCAAACATGGACAATGAATAAAGCGCTAGCACAGATCTCTTTACACGAGGATATAAATTACAGGCACCTCTGAAATCCGACTAAGGTTCGCCTTAATGTCGAGGGACACTGATGATAATGAAAGCAAGCCTCTACGCATAAATCAGTCAGCGGTGCAACACTAGACGCTACGAGTACGCTTGAATATGAAGTCGCCCGAGTGGTTACCGGGCCCAAATTTGGGTGAAAGAATATAACCACTGTTACCTTCTACGCATGTCGTCTCCCCCTTCTTCTTTGCGTTCGTTCCTCACGACCATTTCTAATCACTCTTTGTGATATGTTTGGTCTTTGCCAAGAACGTGTATAAGTTGCACATTGGTTTTGTAGGCCCTAAACGCATAGACTTCTACACGTTTAGGACACATGCATCCGATTTCAGCAAACCTCCTTAGTCGCCTCTTACGACATGCTGGCAGGTAACAGTGGTTCTATTCTTACCCCAAATTTGGTCCCGGTAATCACTCGGGCGCACGCATGTCGTAAGAGGCGACTAAGGAGGTTCGGCTGAAATTGGATGCACGTGTCCGCTAGGGAATGCGAACCCGAAACAAATGCTTGCAGAAAACGGATGCACCAGGCCGTAAGGCGCATAACATGGTGCAACGACAATGGGATAACGAATTTTCACAATGTGGAATGGGATAACGGATTCTACGGTCGCCAATCTGCCTCAGAGATTTAGCGACACAGTAAGAATTCAGACCTACCATCACAAGAGTGGCCAAAACTTACTGCGGGAAGAGGTCGACACAAATGGGGAAGCAGAAATCATAGGAATTATATCCTACAGAACTGACCCCAGTATGCAGACTTGAAAAGAAAGAAGTGGCCCAATTACACTAGCGTCCAAGACAAACTGTATGGAGTGGCTGATAATCTGAGGCAGATCCCAATCTAGTGAGAATACAGAAGAAGAAGAATATGAAGTGACGACCGTACAAAAGACCACATTGTTCTCAGGAGATAATAGTAGTGGACATGAAGGCATTCAGCCAAGATGTGCACTTTAGAAATCTGGATGTCACGCAATAGCGTAATATCTCAATTATTTCTACATAAATTGGGAGACACTTACGCTCTTTGGAGCAAATTACGTACATACCACAAAGAATTTGTTCAAGAAAATATTATTCTAGAGTGAGCTATGACATAACAACGAACAAGAAAGAAAATTTACCAGATGTGAAATGAGATGTTTGAGGAAAGCGGTAAATAAAACAAGAAGAGACCATATAAGAAATGAGGAAATTAAAAACAGCCAGAACAACACCTGCTATTAGATTCATTGAAAAGAGAGACTCAAATGGTTTGACCACTTTGTCAGAATGAACCTGAATACAACAGTTGCAAGAGCGCGCAACCTGAAAATGGAATCATCAAGAGGAAGGGGCAGACCACAAAGATGGGTGATGGAGCTACAGACATCTTAAAACTCCACAATACCACACCATATCAAGCGACCGAGCGTTCACTATCTCAGAAACCGATCATCAGTTAAACCTGCTACGCGTAACGGTAAAAAAACAGAGAATGACAAAATAAAACTATGGCATTCTGAATTCAATAGTTTTTCATAACTGTACTTTCTTCTTCTTCTTCTTCTTCAGCTGCGATCAGTTTTCTATACTTACTAGTGGGAACAGCAACATCAGTTGTCTCCTGAACCCAGATGTCAGCAGAAGATCTCACGGGTGCTCTATCAATTTATCTCTCTTCTTCTCCGAACGTTCCATATCAACCACTTGTTAAACAATTCTTTGTGATGTGTATGTGATCTGAGCCTAAGAGCGATTATATGTTGTGCTAGTTATGCTCAAAATCAAAGAAAACTAGCTCATGCTACAAATAAGAAAGAGATAATTGAGATATTTTGGACATATAAAAGACATGAAGAGCTGAAGAAGACCATCATGAAAGGCGGCACACCGGCAAAGAGAAGAAGGGGAAGACCATGGAGAAGATGGATTCAGGATGTAACTGATGGTTTGAACATGACGGCTGCAGAGGGCAGGACATCTGGCCTATGAGAGAGAGAAATCCGGAGGACTGTTGGGGTGGCAAAGTTCTGCTAGGACAAGCTATTTGATGATGATGATGAGCTTCCCTAGACTCCTACCTCAGTCGTCTCTTACGACATCCCTTATAGGGTCGCAGTAGGACTATTCTTTGTTCACATTGAGAGCCACAGAAACACACGGACGAATATGTGGACTAAACCGAAAAAGAAAATAAATGTGAAAAAACTAGAAAACAAAAAAAAAAATAAACAAAAAAACTGCAATACTTTATTTTTACGTGTTTCGTCATTGATAGTTTTACTGCAGTCTTTCATTATTTCAATATTATTTTTCCCAGGATGTTTACAAAATTGTCCTGTATCTCCTTCCAAATTAAAAACAATTATAATACTTAAGACGGATGCTTCTCTTCCACTTAAATTACGATAACCCCAATTAAAAGATCACCGTCTCCGTATCATCTGATGCCACGATACTTATGAAATAGACAGTATGCCCGTATTTTTTGAACTGTATAATTGTGTTTACCAAACAAACAAAAGATTTAATAACTATCGCATTTGTTATGAGTTTTTTTGTGCGCTGTGTAATTTATTATTTGAACTGTGTGTGGGGAAGAAGCAGGTGAATGCGATGATAGTATTTAATATTATGCTATGCGATCGACGTCATGGCACATTGGGCATTCCCATGATTGCTCTGTCCTCCGCTGCAGCATCAATCCCAAAGTCTCACCGCACCCATGAGAAGTTGATTAATGTACCTTCTCTCTCTACCACGACAACGATACTGTCTGACATGTTCAAACTTAACTCATATCTCGCACTCATTCCATTGTCGAGACCTCCCATATCACATACATAAGAGCGTATCGCATTGATGACATCAACTTTGTCCATACTTCGTCCGCCTGAGCAGGGCATTGTTTACAAGAAAGTCAGCACGCCACTCAGTTACCCTGCACTCCAGCATGTCCAGTTATTTGGAGTTGACTGTTGTACAGCCAAGTCATTTTCTTGAGATGTGATCTCTGAATGATGTCCACCCACTCCACGCGCAGACTTCCAGGTTCAACCTTGAACATATTCATCGAGTCTGATATGATAATCGTATGGGTTACCTGTTGCTCAACCACACATGACAGAGCCCTGGAAACAACTGTGATCTCCATAGTCATGCTCGATGTTGTTTCAAAAGCCCCGCAGTCCTCGAAGTGAAAGAAAGAATTGAATGTCCTGGCTAGCAGTCAGAACGCTAGACTAGCGCTGTCAAACGCGATGTCCCCGGGCGTCATGCCTGCCAATGTCAGACATTCATAACGTCCTATTTTACTCTGCCGGCTTTGTGGTTTAACTGCTTCTTCTTCAATCATCCAACGGCAACAGTTGAGCTCTTGCCCTTCGGCCCAATGTTATGTATTGGTATCTGCTTGTGTTTGTAAGTTGTTCTTTTGTTTGGTATAATGTATTCCATTTATCTGGCCTTGAGGAAGGAGGATCTTTCTGAAATCATCTTGGCTTGGCATCTGAAGAGGTGGTAATGAACGTTTTCATCTGTTGTGCACACAGCTGGCAACGAATATATCATGGGTGGCTAAGTGGTTAAGCTCTGCCTTGCGAGTAAAAGGGCCCTGGATTAGAATCCGGGTCTCGTCGTTCTGTTCACGAGTGCATTTCTCAGACCCTAGGATTGTTGCAGGAGCTACTGAGTTCGTGCCAGAAATACTATGGGCAAGTGATGTGCCATTTCTGTGGAGAAGGTTCAGCCAAATGGGGTAAAACCCAGTGCAAAAAAGTCAACCCTTCGGCTTTAAAATCTCGTTATATCACATGAGAACTGGCAACGAATATGTGTCAGGTGCAAGTGGCAACGAATGTTTGGAAAGTCAAAGATACCGGAACCTCTGTGCAAGCCACGGAAGAAAGTAACAAACGTCACTTTCAGGTCTAACAAAGACCAGAAGAACTGCGTAGGAAAGTATTTGCACATTTAAGTAAGAGTTCAGGTCGCTAAACATAAAGATCACTGAAATACGTATGACATTTCATATTCATTCAAATTCTATTTATACAAGTATATATAGTATGTACATGGGCGTTTACGTCCAATGGGTAGGGGTGAGGAAGAGGAAATGAATTAACACATTTTAGGTAGTAGTCTTCTACGCGGGATAGAGAGGGTCACGTCAGATCCCGACCAAGGAAGAAGATCAGATTCTGCTGTGGGCTCCTGTTTTTTGGGTTTTTTCGATCCAGAAGCACTTGTGATTTATGTTCTTCGGCTCGGTGCATGGACATCGTAACCTTCGGTCTGATGCCACGAACACCGTAAATCTGGAGAACCTGTGGCTTTTCTGCCAGCCGCGGAATTGAACCGCTCTCACAGGGAGCGTGTCACCCGTCGTCCAACCCGCTACGAACACGCTGACATGCGGGCATGTGGCTCCAGGTATAGAAGATCTTCTTCTTTTCTAATCGTTCCATAGCGACCACTTGTTAATCACTTTGTGATTTGATGTTATCTGAGTCTAAAGCGATTGTACGTTGTACCAATTATGCAATCAATATAGTTGAGCACATCAGATTTTCTTGACGTTTTTATTTACTAGGGTAGCTTCCTAGACCCCTACCTCAGTCACCTCTTATGACATAACTTGTAGGCCATAGTGTTAATATTCTTTGCTCTCTTGAGCCCTGGCAATACGCGGGTGATAAAGAAATATTGTATATATATATATATATTACCATCGACTGTTTTATACGTTACATAGGGTCCATTGTGAGGTAGGGTCTTGGAAGTTACCTTAGTAAATAAAAGCGTTGTAGAAATCGGATTGTGCTTAATTGTAGGCGCCTAACTGGCACAACGTACGATCGCTCTTAAGCTCAGATCACATAAAAATCACACAGAGTGGTTAATAAGTGATCGATATGGAGCTCTCGAAGAAGAAGAAGGAAAAAATAGCGTGCAAACGAAGAAGAAGAACATAGAGACGCAAAGGAATAAAAGGAAAAAGAGAGACAAGAAGAAGATAAAGAAGATGATGAAGATGTAAAAGAAGAGAAGATCACTAATAGATGAAAGAAAACAGAAGAAAAGAAATGAAAAGTAGAATACGCTATCAAAATATTTACGCTATTGTCTGTGGCGCCATCACTCGATGTGGGTGGTATCGATTTCGTTTTCTATTAGAATCTCTTATCCAATAATCGCGAACAATATACCACCAGCCAATGAGATCTATGCTAGATAAATACTGGCACAGAAAGTCGGACAAGTAATCGTTTAATCTACGATACATAACTTCTTGCGAATACCGACGAAATACGAGCAAGTTTCGGTTGTTTTGGTCGGAGGATACGGCGTTGTAGAAAGTATTATATCAACATGGAAGAACCGATATTTTATTCGGTTTTGGAATACGCATTATTTAATCGGTTTCTCAGTCGTTAACATAACAGGGAGGTTTCTGTGGTGAAGTGGTTAAATGTTTGTGTGTTGTTCTGAAAGTTGGGGTTCGAATCCGGACCGAGTCACATGTGCAGATTTTTTATGAGATCCCACGATTGGGGTTGAGCTACAGAGTTCGTGCTTTTCCACACTCTCTGTAGATTGCATGCTATTTCTGCCGACAGGGACATAACCTATTGTTCATTCCCAGGTGGAAGATGGAGCTAGTTGTCCACTCTTACCGTTAAGCGTAGGATGGAGCCCAATTTGCATTCTAGGGCTAGATGCGTCGCCGCTGTAGTGTTATATCCGTGTTTATGTAGTGTGGTCTTGATATCCCTCTTTTCTGGCCAGGACAGAGCTGTATGGGAAATACTTTTCTTCAGGGACAGAGCTGTATGGGCAAATACTTTTCTTGGCCAGACAGAGCTGATGGGAAATACTTTTTCTTGGTCAGGGACAGAGCTGTAAGAGGCAAATACTTTCTTCAAGACAGAGCGTAAAGGAAATACTTTTTTGGCCAGGACAGAGCTGTATGGGGAAACACTTTTTTGCCAGACGAGCTGTATGGGGAAATACTTTTTCGCTAGGACAGAGCTGTATGGGGAAATACAATTAAATGAAGAAAACCTTTGGCTTTAGCCCCTTTTGAGATTGTCCGGGAAGAGCGGTAGGGAGAAACACTTGCAGGCCTATGAACGTAACAAAGGGGAATTATTTATTATTATTATTATTATTTATTAGACCTCTTAGACATACAAGTTTCATACTGTTGATGGGGCAAGGAGGGGGAGTGAAAGGTTGTTAAGTCCTCATGGTGTAGAGGTCGCCCGCATGCCCAGCGTGTTCGTAGCACGCTGGACGACAGGTGACAAGCTCCCTGTTAGCGCGGTTCAGTTCTCTGGCTGGTAGAAAAGCCACAGGTTCTCCAGGTTTACGGTGTTCGTGGCACCGAACCGAAGGATTACCCTTTTCCGTGGCACCGAGCCGAAGGTTTACGATGTCCATGGCACCGAACCGAAGGATACGATGTCCATGGCACGAACCGAAGAGTGACAGCCCAGGTTCTGGATTCAAAAGAAAATGGTGTAGAGATAAGGTGCTCTTTTCCTTGTTCCAAATGTGTTCGGTTCGTTTCTCGCGTGGAATGATTGGGGTATTTTTTTCACAGATCTCAAATCGTAGGTGAGATTGAGTTCCTAGTTCTATCGGAGACAAACGATAAAACGGAGGGTTTTATGTTCAATTTGAGCACGTAAAAGAACCCTTGTCAGTTTAAAATCGATACGGTAGGCTGAAAGCCGCTTTTCCTAAAAATTCCTAAAAAATTAAATAATATTTCTAAAAAATTATATCTTCAAAATTGCGTCGAAATCCTCATTGGTTGCATGAGATCTGAGAAGTTCCTGTGTAATAAAGAGATAGAACACAAAGGTTATTCACCGAAGTGCAATGCTGATGATTCTATCAATGATAAATCAATGTTTTTGTTACTAAGAAAAAAGGATATAGAGACGCAGAATTTAGTTCACTGCACGGTTTATATGGACCCCTCCCCTTTTTGCAGAAATAACACGTTATCTACCGAGATTTTGAAAAACCCGATCACCCCATGCACATTCCT
>JADZMA010002903.1:0-10740 GCA_020796225.1 Arion vulgaris
TAAAGATCTGCTAAAAAAATCAAGAAAACAACTTAAAGGAACTGCAAGCATCACTACACCAAGTATGCAACATTTTTTCGAGGTGGTAATCAGTGGATACTATCCCACTGTGGAATACCTGGCAACGAGACTGCAGACATAATGGCAAAAGCAGGTTACCATAGACAGACACCAGTATGACTTATGATGAAGTCTGGTATATACTGTATCAATGATCTGCCACAAGCTCTGCCCAGACAGATCACAATCCACGCTGATGATCTAACTGTGTGGTACACCTCCGAGTTTCTGGGTCTTGCCATCTTTAAACTCCAGGAAAGTCTGAACAGCGACATAATGTGGGCAAGTAAATGGGCCTTGAAATAAACCGGAGCAAAACTAGAAATGCTTTTATCATTGTCAACAAAGGAATAAAACTTCAGACTGAAATTTAGTAATGATATTCCCTGTTCCCATACTCCAACCTTTTTGGGAGTTAAACTTGACAGTCGTCTGACATGGAAACACCACATAATGGAAACAAACAGAAAGGCTATGAGGAAACAAAGTGTGATGCGGAAGCTGACTGGAACAACCTGGGGAGCTTATAGTCGAATCCTGAGTCAGGTATACACCGGTGCAGTTAGACCAACCTTGGAATATGCATCATCTTCATGGATATTAGCAGCCCATTCAAACAAATTGATACTGGAAAAACTCAAATCAGGTGTCTGTGCATTGTTTTGTGAGTCCTCAAATCTACACCAATTGTAGAAATGGAAAAGGCAGCCAACATTCCGCCCTTGGAAGACAGAAGAAGGAAGAAAGTGATTCTACAGACTGAAAGGATCAAAAGGATGCCTTACCATCCACTACATGATAACATGGCAGCTAGGACAAAAAACAGACTAAACCACAAAGCAAACTACTAAATCATAACTCCATACCAGAAGAATTACTTTTGATCACTGGGAACCAGACTCAGTGGAACCAGAATCGATGTCTGCAAACATTTGAAGAAGAAGAGGAAGATCAAAACCTTATTAGAGGGGAAAGTTGAAGAATGATAAGAAATATAGAGCATTAGACGCAAGTGGGAGGGAAACATCAAGAGATGGACAAATTACAGCTTAGCATTGCAACATAAAGACAAGAATCGGGAGATGGTGGAGGTCTATTGCAGCCAAACTTCAGTGTGGAGACGGTCACTGATGATAGTTTTCGACACTAGTATGAAAAATATCCAGATGACTTCCGAGGAGAGAACCGGGCACGAGAGATGACCACCTAAACTCCACGCCGTAGAGATCGAACTTCTAGTCCTATCGGAGACGGATGATAAAACGTAGGTGCCGTGTTCAATTTGAACACGTAAAAGAACCAGTGACAGTTCAAAACCGAGTAGAGGAGACTGAACAGCCGCTGCCCGGGAAAAATTCAGTAGAAAAGATTTAAAATAAAAATACCTACTAAAAAATCCATCATCTTCAAAATGACACCAGGGACCTGACCTGTGCTACGGAGTTCGTGCACAGCAGCTGAGATATTCCTGTGTAAGAAAGAGTTTGGACTACACATGGTTTCTCATCGAAGTGCAATGGTGAAGGTCCTCTCAATCAATCAAGCCACTAGTATGACAAATTTCTTGTAGGTTTCTTTTCTTTAAAAATTGTCAAAACCATACATGTGTTTTTTAGTTTAGTCGTTTAGTTTAGTCGTCGGATCACCATCACTGCACGTCGAACAAATTAGTCCATAAGTGCTCCGATCTCTCCCTCAGTATGTCCATCAGCGTGTGGCGACTAACGACACCGGTTCTTTGTTGGTTTATAATTCTTCTTTGTCTGCCAGCATAGCGTTCTTGTCGAGCTAAACCACACCTAATTTTGAGTTCTTGCATTCTAGTTGGTGTTGTAGATTCACCGCTATCACGTGAACCATGTACACGGACTCTCTCCCTTAAGGAAGTTATAATAGCCTGGAATTTATAATATCAAATTGAACACATAGATCATACATGTGTTTATGAGATCAAACAGTGGCAACTTTGTGAGGAAAATTGTATTTCATCCAACTAGGGTTAAAAAAGGGATATCAGTTCTTTGCCATCAAATAACACATTTAAAAAAAATAAAAACTCAGATTTTGAGAATTGACCTTATCAGTTATATGAGGACTATCATCATAGCACTCCGGACATGTCCATAGGTGCCCGATCTCCGCCTCAGCAAATCCAGCAGCGTCCAGCGACCCAGCACGCCAGTTCGATGTTGATTAATCAATCTCTTTGCATATTTAGTATGTCGTTCTTTTCAGGCTGAACCAATATTGACACCCATCTCTTTCAATCTGGTCAGCGAGTGGGATTCACAGCCCTGAAACTCCTCTGTTCGGAAAGACTCTCAATGCATGAAGAATGCCATTTCGATCCATGGCAGCTCCCTCTGATATTGTAGCCAAGTCAGCTAATCTATCAGCTCGTTCATTACCCCTAACTCCTGCGTGCCCAGGGACAAAAATGAAGGTGATTATTCTGATCATTTCTCTGACCTTAGAAAAGGCCAACATGGCAAGGAGCTCGCCACATTCTGAAAACAGGTCTAAGAACTGGTAAGACAGATTCGAGACACTTTTCTAACAGAAGAAAAGAGAGAGAGAGGGGGGTCAGGAGAAAGCAGAAATAAAACCCACTATGGATACTACATCCATGTTCTCTCGAGACTAAAAGCATGCCATCATAATAAAATGCGTGAAAAACAACGTTCCAAGAGTGAACAAATTTGACAAGCTAGCGCAAGATAACTTGTTTAACATCTAAAATAAACAAATACCCGCATTAATATCGATTTGTGAGAGAGAAGACTATTAACACACTATATTTGATATATTAGAAACATATCCTACAACATGTAGAAAGTTTATCTTCAAACATACGTCCGACACAGAAAACAAATAGCAACGAATCCGCGATGGTCACATAATAATAATAATAATAATTCCTCTCGTACCGTTATACGTTACATAGGGCCTGCAAGTAATTTCTCCCTACCGCTCTATCCTGGGCAACTCGTTCAATATCCTCCATGGAACTGAGACCGATATTTCCTGCCTCTCTCAGCAAAGTTCGTTTCAGGGTCTCTTTCTTGAACCCTTTGCATTCCACTTCAATGTCTGCTTTGATATTCGTTGATCATTTCTCCTCAAGGTGTGCCCAACATATCTCCATCTTATCTTTCTTATAACAGTTGTCACTAGTGGTTGACCAGACATGTCTCTGATTTCATCACTTCTTCTGAATTCGTTCCATTTTATATTCATTATTTTTCGCAATCTATTTTCAAATGCATTCAACTTGCTTTCTGTATCTTTAGTCATTTTCCAACTCTCGCTGGCATATGTTAGGATTGATACAACATTTGAATTGAAAATTCGTAATTTAGTTTAATACTATATAACTTGCAGTTCCATATTTTATTTAGACTTTTAAAAGCTGATGTTGCTTTGCCAATTCGTATCATAATTTCTTTTTAACATTTCCTGTGCAATCAAAATTGCTACCCAAATAGGTGAACTGCTCTGTTATTTTTATCATTTTAGATTCCAGTGTGATATCTGCATTACTTGCCATAGGTGTCTTCATTATATTTTTTCATAGCTTATCTGCAGTCCAACTTTTGATGCTATAGATGACAAGTTGTCTGTTTTTCTTTGCATATCTTGGTTGTTTCCACTTAACAAGGCAATATCATCTGCAAAATCCAAATCTTCTAGTTGACTATTTTCTACCCAATCGATGCAAGTGTCGCCACTGCAACATTTTCGCATCACCCAGTCAATGGCCACTCCAAACAATAGCGGAGATAGAATACAGCCTTGCTTTACTCCGGTTTCAACCATAAACCAGTCGCTGTGTCCACCATCAGTGCAAACTGCACACTGTGAACCTTCATAGAGGCTCTTGATAATGTTTATTATTTTGTCTGGTATTCCATAGCATCTCAGAATATTCCACAGAGAGATTCTGTGTAGACTATCAAAGGCTTTTTAAAATCGATGAAATTTAGTATGAGTGGTTGTTGCTTCTCAATATGTTCCTTCAAAATTAGTCGTAGGGTAATTATTTGGTCTAAGCAGCTTCTCCCAGGTCTAAAACCAGCTTGTTCTTCTCTCAGGGTTGTGTCCACTGCTCCTTTGATTCTATTTAGAATGATTTTGCAGAAAGTCTTGGTCATTACTGATAATAGGGTGATCCCTATCCAGTTGTTGCAATCTTTGAGATCCCCTTTCTTGGGGATCTTAACAATTATTCCCTTTTTCCATTAATCTGGGACAGTTTCTTCTTCCCATACTTTATTAAATAGTTCATGCACCTGGCTAATAGTTGTATCATCTGCCGCTTTGAGCATTTCTGCAGTAATGTTGTCATCACCCGCTGCCTTATTGTTTATCAAGGAATCGATTGCCTCCATGACCTCAGCTACACTTATCAGTTCTTCGTTAATTGGTAGGGAGCTGTTTCTTGTCTCTTCGTCAAACTTGAGTAGTACTGGTGGATCAGGTCTATTTAATATTTCTTCAAAATGTTCTGCCCATCTTTTCTTCTGCTCGGTATCTGATGTTAGAACTTTACCATCTTTACTCTTGATTGGGCCATCCTTTGAAACAAAAGTTCCAGTAAGTTGTTTTAGTGTATAGTATTGAGCTTAGATACGCAGACGATACAGTATTATTATGCACCAGCAAAAAAGGTTTGGAAAACATAATCATGACGACCAAGAAATATAGTGAAGACCAACATCTATATTTGAATACACAAAAACAAAAATCATGTCAACTGACAAAGCAAAAGGCTCACCTAACATCCAAGTAAATAATGAAGAACTCCAATGTGTAGAGAGCTACGAATATCTGGGCTAAAAAAAACAATAACAGTGATCGCTCCAAAGAGATCTCAAGAAGATTGGCAATAGCAATCAAGAAGTTAAACACAATGAAGAACATGTGGCAAAGCACTTGCAAAATACTAAAATTAAAAATATTGAGAGCATGCATTTTCCCAGTGGCTACTTATGGTTGTGAATCATGGACTATTACACAGAAATTAAGAACGAAAATCCAGTCCTTCGAAACTAAATGCTACAGAAAGATCCTACGAATACCATGGACAGAAAAAAGAAAGAACACTGATGTCCTGAAAGAACTAAATGTGAAAGAGAATTGGCTGATAAACAACATACTATACAGAAAAATTACATACTTTGGTCACATCAAGCGTCACGATGGCATGGAAAGAACAATACTAGAAGGCAGGGTCCCAGGACGCAGAGGCAGACCAAGAAGAAGATGGCTACAAGATATTAAAGAAACCATGAACATGACCATCGACGAAGTGGGTGAACTGGCAAGAGACAGAGTGAATTTAAGATGTGCTGCAAAGAGAGCAACGTCCTATAAAGGATACGCACCTTGATGATAATGATGATAGCATTTTACTGTTTCCAGTCTTAGCTGCCTTTTCCCTTCTTCAGCCAGTCGATTGACATATGCTCTTTTATCTCTTCTAGCCGCTCTTTTCACTTCCTTGTCTTTTAGTCTATATTCCTCTTTAGCTTGGATTTCATCTGTTGCATTCTTAGTATTAAATATCGCTAGTTTCATCTTTCTTCTTTCTTGAATACATTTCCAGGTGTTGTCGCTTATCCAGGGTTTTCTGTATTTCGTCTTTAATCCTGCGCTACTATTTGCTGCCCCCAATAGTGTGTCCTTTATCTTAGTCCATTTGTCTTCAATGTTCTGTTCATTTTCACCATTGAGTAACTCGAACCTATTCTTAAGTTCGAGCTGATATTCCTCTTTTACTTCTTTATTTTGTAGTCTTTGACTGTCAATTCGCAGTTGTTCTTTTTTCTTCTTTCTTTCTTTTGTCCTTCTCTGCTTTTTGCCGCTAGGCGTAGCAGGTTTAACTGATGATCGGTTTCCGAGATAATGCACGCTCGGTCGCTTGATATGGTGTGGTATTGTGGAGTTTTAAGATGTCTGTAACTCCATCAACCCATCTTTTTCTTGGTCTGCCCTTTCCTCTTGATGATTCCATTTTCAGGTTGTACGCTCTTGCAACTGGTGTATTCAGGTTCATTCTGACCAAGTGGCCAAACCATTTGAGTCTCTGTTTTCAATAAATCTAATAGCAGGTGTTGTTCCGACTGTTCTTCTAATTTCCTCATTTCTTATATGGTCTCTTCTTGTTCTTTTTTAGTATGGTGAATTTTCAATTTCAGTTTCAATTTACCTATGCATAAATTATGATCACTTCCTACATCTGCCCCTCTGTATGCACGGACATCCAGCAATGCTGTTCTAAATTGTGTATTTATGCACATATGGTCAATCTGATTCCTGGTCACTCCATCTGGTGAGTGCCAAGTAAGTTTATGAATTTCCTTATGTGCAAAGATGGTACCTCCAATTACTAAGTTTGACAGCATACATAACTCCGCCAGTCTTTCTCCATTCTCATTCATTGTGTTTATTCCTTGTTTTCCTATAGCTCTCTCTACCCCTACATTATCACTTCAAACCTTGGCATTAAAGTCCCCATTACTACTAACAGGTCATGTTTTTGGGTCTTGTTAATTTTATCTTGTAGTTGCTCATAAAATGTGTCTTTCTTATCATCGTCAGCCTCGTTTGTTGGTGCATAACACTGCAGTATTGTCATATTGACATGCCTGGTACTGAAGCGGCTCTAATTATCCGACTCGAGATGGGTTCCCATTCTAACATGCTCTAGCTACTCTATCCACTCCTTCAAAATGCTTACCATCTTCTCTCCCTGAATATATGAAAGTTAATCCACTAACCACTCTTCTATCTGTTCCAGCCCGTATCACTTAACCCCAGTATGTCCAGCTCGTATCTCTTCATTTCTTCTGCAATTTGGGCTGATTTTGTAGCCGTGGCCATCGTTCTCACATTCCAAAATCGAATTTTAGTGTCAAAATCCAATTTTAGTGTGTGTTTTTGAGCCAAGTAAAGTACGAGTCGGGTCATTAGGTGCACCGCACACCACCTGGTTGGTCGGTTTACCGGTATGGCGTTCTTTCTTGCAAGTTTCTATAGCTCTTTCAATTTCCTGTGATGAGGTAGCTGGCCTCACGCACAAGTCCTCCTCCTTTTTCATCCGGGCTTGGAACCGGCATTGGCAGAGTTGATGGTCACATAAAGTAAAGTAAAGGAACCCTGGCCACCTTTACTTCCCAGAGCATGTCTGGTACCCAGTTGAGGCTGGGTCGACCTGAGAGCCGTCGCGGTCCGGAAAAATTACACACCAATATGGGAGCTGAACCCGGACCACCAGCCTTGAAGCGAGTTCACTAACAACTACGCTACCGCGGCTCTCATGATGGTCACATGATCTAGTATTATTCTAACAGTTCATATCTACGCTCTCTCGTTGATGTTCTAGAAAGATAGGTAATACATTTCTGCTGTTGCAAGATTTTAGTAACTAACATTAGTACAACTATCACACATTATTTATTTATTTATTTATTGTGTCTGGAAAATCTAGATAACCGTTGTTAGGTTTCAGTAATATCAAGTATGTATAGACCAGATTTCTAACAAACTGAAAGTGTGCGGTTAATTATTTTGTTTTTAAGGTGAGTATATTGTCTTATTCATGGTTTTTAATTTCATGGATGCAGTCGAGTATTCATTTCTTATTCATTGTTTGTCATTTTATGGATGCAGTCGAGTATTCATTTCTTATTCATTGTTTGCCATTTCATGGATGCAGTCGAGTATTCATTTCTTATTCATTGTTTTTCATTTCATGGATGCAGTCGAGTATTCATTTCGGATTCATTGTTTTTCATTTCATGGATGCAGTCGAGTATTCATTTCGGATTCATTGTTTTTCATTTCATGGATGCAGTCGAGTATTCATTTCGGATTCATTGTTTTTCATTTCATGGATGCAGTCGAGTATTCATTTCGGATTCATTGTTTTTCATTTCATGGATGCAGTCGAGTATTCATTTCGGATTCATTGTTTTTCATTTCATGGATGCAGTCGAGTATTCATTTCGGATTCATTGTTTTTGGTTACCCTTTAAATCAGGATACCGCCCGTGTGTTGCTGGGGCTCACAAGGGAAGCAAAGAATAGTAACACTGCGACCTACAAAGCTTGTCGTAAGAGGTGACTGAGGTAATAGCCTAAGAAAGCTACTCTAGTATATAAAAAGCGTCCCCGAAATCGGATGTGTTGGCCTACTTGTAGGCGCATAACTGCACAACCTACAATCGCTCTTAGGCTCAGATCACATACTCTCTCTCTCGCAACCACCCGAATGATATACCAGATTTCCCCATATATTCTGTGAAAATCTGATTCATGCAGCCTTAGTATGAATGGGTTTCGTCACATCTTCAGCACCATTTGGAGCTCTGGTGCTTATCCTTCGGCGATGTGTCCGGTTTTAGCCAGCGTTTACTGGGTTCGCTCTCCGTAATCCTTTGGCTGTCCCCAGCCGACCTGCAAGGCAGCAGGTAGATCGCATACAAATAACAAAAAGTGGTTTAACAAAGGATCCATATGGATGGAGCGTTCAAAGAAGAATCTGAACATATAGACTGGAAATATTTCATGCTAATCGTCAATAGTATGGAATGGAACTTATAGGAAAACAAAGATCAGAATACTAAGAGCATGCATATTCCCAGTGACAACATATGAATGTGAAGCATGAGCATTTAACACGGCAGTGGAAAAACATATATGTGCTTTTCAATATGTTACAGAACAATTTTCTTAATCTTCTTCTTCTTTGCGTTCGTTCTTTACTACCAATTTTAATCACTCTTTGTGATATGTTTGATCTTTTCAAGAACGTGTATACGTTGCACATTGGTTTGGCAGGCCCTAAACGGTGACTTCTACACTTTAGAACACGTGCATCCGATTTCAGCTAAACCTACTTAGTCGCCTCTTACGGCATGCGTGGCAGGTAACAGTGGTTCTATTCTTTACACCCCAAATATGGGCCTCGGTAACCACTCAGGGGATCTTGTTAATAATATATGGACAGAGAAGAGAACAAATAGATTTGTCCAGATAGAAGTCACAATAAAATAGAACTGACTAATGCTACAGAAAAGAATGAGAAAATTGAAGTATTTTGAGCATGTCAAGAGACACAAAGGGTTGGAAAAGACCATCATGGTAGGAGATATCTCGGCAACGAGGAGAAAAGACCATCATGGTAGGAGATATCTCGGCAACGAGGAGAAAAGACCATCATGGTAGGAGATATCTCGGCAACGAGGAGAAAAGACCATCATGGTAGGAGATATCTCGGCAACGAGGAGAAAAGACCATCATGGTAGGAGATATCTCGGCAACGAGGAGAAAAGGCAGACAACGAAAAAGATGAGTTCATTATGTAATTGAAGATTTGAGCGTGACGGTTGTAGAGGTGGGTTATTTGACCTATGACAGAGAAACATTCCAAGGGACTGCTAATGCACAGCCAACTCTGGGTAACTAGGCCAGACAACTGATCGGGGATTCCCTAACATACATCAGAAAAGGGAGCTGGAAATTACAGATGTTTGATAGAACAGTGCAAGCTTTTTTTGCAATTTTACCCATATTCTATGAGTCTATGCTTATTTATCGGTGAAAAATATTCATAATATTGATATTCCTTATTGTTAAACTTAACTTGTTGCATAATATAAATTCGAGATAGCATTTTGTGTTGATTTTAAAATGAATTCGTTTATATACACCAATACTGGAGTGTGAGGTCACGTGGTGTAGTTGTGGTCTGATTTCCCATTATTCTTACCGGAGTCCAAGGCCCATAAACATAGTTGACTCTGTAAGCTTATAGTTGACTCTGTAAACTATAGTTGACTCTGTAAGCTATAGTTGACTCTGTAAGCTTATAGTTGGCTCTGTAAGCTTATAGTTGACTCTGTAAGCTTATAGTTGACTCTGTAAGCTTATAGTTGACTCTGTAAGCTTATAGTTGACTCTGTAAGTTTATAGTTGACTCTGTAAGCTTATAGTTGACTCTGTAAGCTTATAGTTGGCTAATGTGACAAAGTTATGCTCAGGACAAGGTATTTAATGATGCATCATTAAGATGTGTTAGTTGTAGGCAGTGGCGGCTTGTGCTTATTTTTGTTGGTGGGGCCAGACACACATTTTCGGAAAAATCATGGTTTTAGGTTGGGTTATATTTTAATTTATAAAATAATAAATACACGGTACACATTAATTTTGGTGGAGCCCGGCCCTAGTGCCCTTAATGATGAGCCGCCACTGGTTGTAGGTAAACAGCTTGCCCAAGATACTGAGCGCCTATTGTGGTGCATTGAGTGCAAAATCACAGCTTGTAACCAGCTTTCTACTATTTGTTTTCTAATAACGTGGTACAAAGTAGTCAAACAGATCTGGAGACATTTGTTGGAAAAGCAAGGTCTGTAATTTGTTGTAAATTATCCATGACAACATGGCCAGGTATTTGAGCTAGATCAATTTTACAGCCTAATCAGATTTCTCAGGAAGAATACATCGCATTTCATAATATACTGAAGTAGTTAGAACTTCTATAGCATGAGTAAAATATTTGCTGTAACTGGAGAATGTTGTATTTGATTCTTCCTTTAAATTTCTGACGAAATAGTTTAGTTTGATATTCACGACAAGAAACCACATATTTCATGCAGAGATTATTTAAGCAACGGTTCA
>JADZMA010002904.1:0-10734 GCA_020796225.1 Arion vulgaris
AGATGCCCCGCCTCTGCAGTGGTCTTTCAAACCGTCAATTACATCCTTAATCTATCTTCTCTGTGGTCTTCCTATTCTTCTCTTTGCCGGTATGCCTCCTTCCATGATGGTCTTCTCCAGCCCTTCATGTCTTTTTATATGTCCAAAATACCTCAATTTTCCCTTTCTTATTTGTAGCATCAGTCAGCTTTTTTAAAAAATTGTGAGTTGTTTCTAGATTAAGGGATTCGAGGTCTTGAAAATCAAGAATCTATTTTCGTTGTTTTCATATTAATATAAAATTTGTATAAGCATTTTGAAAGAGTATGACTTAGAATAGTAGAAAAAAATTAGAAAAAAAAAAATGTCAAAGTGTTGCCATGGAAACAATACAAAATGGCCGCCAAAAACAAAATTTCAAATCCTAAGGCTCTGAATCTAATGAATGTAAATGAATTCTGTTTTCACTCTAAGGTGCGCAATTGTAATATCTAAAATATTACACATGATTTTTAGGATATATTAAATATTTAATTTTTTATAAATTTTTTGGTAAAAATTCCCTCAAAATGTGGTCAAAAAAAGCTGTTTTGGAGGGTGTGTTTACACAAAAATTCATAAAAATGTAATATTTAATATATCCTAAAAGATCGTAATTTTGTAGATATTGCAATTATATTGTATTGGATGCAGGATATATTGTGTTATTCATGGATATGTTTTGTGTTGTAGTTAAGCGACTCGGAAGTACGATGGTGACCGATCAGAATTGCGATCGCTACCGACGCCGCTTTCGCTATGTGTTAAATACGGCGGTCGGTGGGTAGAGCCTTAAGCCGAGAAAGGCAATCTGCCTATGGTAGGAGGATCCCAGAAATGAAACCTCAACCGTCGAAGTCGGAAGATGCATGTCCAAGCGGCACGGGAATAAAAAACGCGCATCTACGCACTACAACCGAAGCTATGCAACCAACACTACTCCGGTACGGTGTCATATTTACAGGTCGAAACCAGGCAGGCTCAACACCGGAACCCCATTCTTCAAACACAACAGCACACACAATTCCTCACACTCTCAGACCAGCCAGAGAAGACAAGAGTAAACACACGGGTCAAGATCTGAAAATAATGCAGTGGAACGCGGAAGGCGTTAGAAACAAAAAATAGAGCTGCAAAATTTTCTGAAGGCACGCCATCGATGTGTGCTGCATCAAGAAACACATCTTCCAGCACCACAGATTCTCCATTAGAGGCTACGAAATCTTCAGGCAAGACAGGAAGACCGACCCGAGGAGTCATGACGGCCGTCAAAAACAGGTTCTCAGCCTGGGAAACGCACCGCTCCCAATCAACTGATACAGAAGCGATAACCATCTGTCTAAAAACCAACGACAAGGAAATCACAATTTGCAACATATATTCACCACAAACAAATTTATCCACTTAAACAACATACAACCAAACACAGAAAACTGGATAATAGTTGGAGATTTCAACAGCCATTCTCAAGCTGGGGTACTCTGACCTAAATATAAAGGAGAGGAAGTAGAAGACTTCATCATCAACAACAGTCTTGTTCTGCTAAACAAACCTGGTGACCCACACTCATACTACTCCCGACCTTGGAGAACAACCAGCAACCCAGACCTAGCAATAGCGACTGAAGATGTTGAAAAATTCACAAGTCGAAGTGTGTGCAACCAACTAGGGGGGCAGTGACCATAAACCCATAATAATCTCCATGAAGGGACAGAGGAACACCCCAAAGGGAACACTCACCCCAGCTGGAACTATAAGAAAGCAAATTGGAATATCTTCACCTCACACCTAGAAGAAGCCATCAAGAACATGAAAATAAAGAAAATAGCCCTAAACCACAAACTCCAAACATTCAACAGCTGGGTTCTAGATGCAGCAAAAACAAGTATACCAAGAGGAAGAAGGAAGACTACCGACCCTATTGGTCCCCTAAACTGGAAGAGCTTCACTCTGAACTCAGCATACAAAGAGAAAACATGGAAGCAGACCCCACAGACGAAAATGTTACCCTACACAACAAGACAAAGACTATATTTACCAAAGAAAAGAAGAAAAGCATGAGAGACAGCTGGCATGAAAAAACTGCCTCCTTAAATCTAGAGAAAGACACTAAAAAACCATGGAACCTCACAAAAACCCTAAACGGTGACAGGACAGAACGGACAAAACTGTGCTACACACAGACACAGGATTTGTCACCGGCAGAGCAGCAGCAGACCTATTAGCTAGAACCTATCAATTGGAAAGTCAGGTCCAAATTCAACAGGCAAGAAAAGAGGAAGTTAAAAACCAGTCAAAGCAACTGTTGAATAGTCTTAACTCTACAATCCCAACAGACAGCATGACAGCTATGTTTACCTGCAGGAGCTAGAAGACCAAATAAAAAAGCTAAAGGAGAAAAAGGCACCTGGAGCGGATGGAATTACCAATGAATTCCTTAAACACCTTGGTCCTCTTGGCAAAGGTTTCTCCTCAGCATTTTCACCAGAGCTGGAAAACAGGTCAAGTTCCATCAACCTGGAGGAGGCACACATCTACCCCATCTTGAAACCAGGCAAGGAAAAAAATGACCCAAAGAGCTATAGACCCATCAGCCTACTCAGCTGTGCAGGGAAATTGATGGAGAGGCTAGTAAACAGGAGACTGACATGGTACCTAGAAACAAACTCATTGCTCACCCCGCCCAGACCGGTTACAGACAAAACAGAAGCACAGAGGACCAACTGGCTTACATCACCCAGGACATTGAAAACGCCTTCCAGGAAAGAAAGAAAGTAACAGCCATATTTTTTTGACCTCTCCCGGGCATTTGATACGGTATGGCACGATGGCCTAATGCTGAAAGTCCTACAAACAGGAGTCTCCCACAACATGTTCTCCTGGATCAAACCTCCTCTCCGACGTACAGCCAGAGTAAAAATAGACAACCACCTCAGCAAGATGCAAAAAAATGAAGGAAGGAGTTCCACAGGGCAGTGTGATAGCACCAACGCTATTCCTAATATACATAAATGACATCACCAAATGCTGTCCCCAGAAGGTCTCAAACAGCCTACATGCAGACGACTTCGCAATCTGGACAGCTGCAGAACACACTCAAAAACATCATATTTACTACAAAAACAGTGGAAAAAGTGGAGAACTGGACAAAAAGCTGGGGCCTCAAAATTAACCACACAAAAACCACAAGCAACTGTTTTTTCCCTCTCCTACACAAGGAAAAAGTATCCATCAATTTAGAAAACGAAACAATACCCCAAACAGATACACCCACCTTCCTTGGAATAACCTAGACAGCAGACTTACCTGGAAGCCAAACATAGACAAAATTCAAAGAAAAGCCATACAAAGACTTGCTGTGATGAAGAAACTAGCTGGCACGTCCTGGGGCGCAAATTCAAAAATATTAAAGCAGGTCTACACAGGAGCAGTCAGACCCATCATGGAATATGGCTCCAGCTCTTGGACAACAGCAGCCAAAACAAACACACACAAACTAGACAAGGTACAAAACATGGGCCTAAGAATAACTCTGAGAGCAATGAAAAGCAGTCCTATCGTAGAAATGGAAAAAACCGCAGACATAGAGCCTCTAGAACTCCGCAGAAAATTTAAACACTCACCCAGTTTGAAAAACTAAAACGGCTGAAAGAACACCCTCTACACACAAATTCAAGAAAACAAAAAACAGACTTGCAAGGAAAAGTCCCAACCATCTGGCCAGAGAATTTCATATGCAACATACAGACATTCTAGAAACTGACCCAGAAATGTGGAACCCATAATACCAGAGCCATGGACATACTGCAAAACACGGCCCAAATACACCTAGAAGTCTCAGGAATAATCTCCAAAAAATACAACAGAGACAGAGCAAAGAGCCATTTCACTCCAAATGCTACGAGAGCAATATCCCACCAGCACATGGACACATGTGTTCACAGATGGCTCAGCCACAGATGCTACCAGAAAGGGAGACAGCGGAATCCTCATCACTCACCCTCAAGGAACCACAGAAACACACTCTCTGGCAGCAGGAGAAACATGCACCAACTTTAGAGCAGAGGCAACAGCCCTTCTTGCAGCCATACAGATTCTCAACGACCAGCAAGTGTCAGCAAAAATATTGCAGTCTTTAGCGACTCAAGATCCGTTCTCCAGGCTATCTCAAGTCCCAGACAAGACAAGCTCATTCAGGACATACGGCAAAATATCAGCTTGTTGTCAAAAAAATCCGAACTGGTCTTACAGTGGATACCAGCTCACTGTGGCATACCAGAAACGAAAGGCTGACAAACTCGCAAAGGCCGGGGGAGCCTAACACAACACCACCCAACACAAAGTTTTACAGAAGCAAAGACTCTCCTGAAACAATCCAGGAAAATGATCTGGAGAAAAACAAATGGAGGATACAGGCCAGGGCACGACAGTATAAATACACTAAACAGAAAAGCACAGACCACAATCTTCAGACTTAGAACGGACACTGCAGTCTCAGAGCACACCTCCACAGAATGGGTCTCAGGGACTCGGCGCCTGCACTGTGGAGCACCAAGCAGTCCCCAGAGCACATCCTGCAAGACTGCCCTAGTCTGAGTAGTGAGAGATTGAAGATCTGGCCAACAGAAACAACACTACAAGACAAACTATGGGAACCGGTGAAGACCTCAAGCGCACCGCCCTGTTTATGACACATACCGGAGTAGTCGCATAGCAAAAGTTGAACGCAGAAGAAGAAGAAGAAGAAGAAGAGGTGGACGAGGGAACAAGCAGAAATGAGCGAAGGGGCACCCAAAAGAAACGCGAGGAGGACAAAACAGTGGCGAGCCTCGAAGATGGGGTCTCCATCCAGAGAATAATAACAGCGTTTCCCCTCGCAGAGAACTATTACTGCCTTGTAGTTTGATTGGGGACAATCAAAGTCTGGCGAGCAATCCGTACACAAAACTGGACGACATTAAAGCAAGTACTCGTAGTCCAAAAAAGACAGGTAATCTGGACAGATGACGCTCAACAACCTGGGAGGAAGTTGTCTAAGGATCGCTACCATAAAGAAAATGCACCTACTGCCTGACGGAAAGCGAACCCAGTAAACGCTGACTAAAACCGGACACATCGCAGAAGGATATGCAACAGCCAACGCTGACTAAAACGGGACACATTGCCGAAGGATATGCAACAGAGCTCCAAATGGCACTACAGATGTGACGTAGCATGAATCAGATTTCCACATGAATAAAACCAACCACAAATTGCAGAATTTGTGTGGAAAACTGGTACATCAAGCTAAGCGGTGATCGTGAGAGAGCTCCCTTCCATACTCTTATTAGTTGTTTAATTTTTTTGTGAAGACATGCTTGTTCATCTTTTACTTTCTTTCATTCTATTTCCATCCTAAATGTTGCACATGCAGAATAAACTAATAAACATTACTGTCATTAAGCTCATCAAGACATTTAACCTGGACAATATGGATGTTAAATGATTGATTGATAGAACCATCATCATTGCACTTCAGTGAGTAACCATGTGTGCTTCAATCTCTTTCTTACACAATAATATCTCAGCGGCAGTGCAGGATCATCGAGTGTCCCCGAAGTAATTTAGAAGATGGTAAAGTTATTTTGTATAAATTTAAATTAACATTTTTTTGTCTCTCTCTTTTTCGATCGTTCTAGGCCTGTTTTAATCATTCTCTTTGTGATATATAAATTGTTTTAATCATTCTCTTTGTGATATATAAATTGTTTTAATCATTCTCTTTGTGATATATAAATTGTTTTAATCATTCTCTTTGTGAGATATAAATTGTTTTAATCATTCTCTTTGTGATATATAAATTGTTTTAATCATTCTCTTTGTGATATATAAATTGTTTTAATCATTCTCTTTGTGAGATATAAATTGTTTTAATCATTCTCTTTGTGATATATAAATTGTTTTAATCATTCTCTTTGTGAGATATAAATTGTTTTAATCATTCTCTTTGTGATATATAAATTGTTTTAATCATTCTCTTTGTGAGATATAAATTGTTTTAATCATTCTCTTTGTGATATATAAATTGTTTTAATCATTCTCTTTGTGAGATATAAATTGTTTTAATCATTCTCTTTGTGAGATATAAATTGTTTTAATCATTCTCTTTGTGATATATAAATTGTTTTAATCATTCTCTTTGTGATATATAAACATCCAAACATCAGAACAATGTACGTGCACCAAACCTCAGCACCTATTTGAGCACAGTTGCTTATCCTTCGGTGGGGTTTTCGATTTCAGCCAGCTATTGTGTACGTATTCGCTTCTTCCCTAGCCTTAGACTGTCCCCAGCCCGACCACAGGCAGTGGGCTGCTATTTTCAGGGCAGCGACCCTTGACGCCTGTCCTCCCGGGTTTATGAGCGCCATCTTCCCAGCTAACCGGTCGTTTTAATGAACACCTTGGTTTGGCGCCCGTTCAGGTTTGTTTACGGTTTGCTCCACTAACTTTGATTGTCCCCAATCAATCTACAAGACAGCAGTAGTTCCTTGCGATCGGAAACGCGCGCTGGTTATGTCTCTGCTGGGCTTTCCCGTTGCTCTGTACATTTGGGTGGGACGCACACCCTGCCTACGATGCTGCTGCGATGCTACTTTGATGCTTCTTCTGCCACGCTTGCACCGTTTTTGCCTCTGCTGGGCTTCCCAGTTGTTCTACTGGGTGGGACACGCACTTTTTGTCTAATAATTTTACCTGAGCGGCGGCTACCAGCTGCTCTTCCGATTTTTAACTGCTAAGGATTATTTTATGTGTTCAACATCATTTAAAGGAGGTTATACATACAATTTTTTCTCTATCGAGTTGTCCATAATCTGAGCCCTGCATATATTGGCCTTAATGTTGGACATGGACGAGAAGATGCTACTTTTCAAGACCTGTGCTAACCAAGCAAAGACAAAGGGGTCTCTATCCTTGCTAGTCGACTTCGTAGGTTCGATTCCGGATCTACGGATGCACTTATGTTCACGAGTGCAATTTTTTGCGGGAACCCTACGATTGTTGCCGGAGCTACGGAGTTCGTGCTTTATGCAATGCTCTCGGTATATGGCGTGCCATTTCTGCGGAGAGTGACCGAGCCGTATGGGGTAAAACCCGGTGCAATGAAGTCAATGATTCGGCTTTAAACCTTTAAGCAAAGACAGCCAAGTGAGAGGAATATTGTGGTAAAATGAACTCCTATAGCTCCTCCAGAAATAGTCTCCAGGCTATGAACGGTCATCATCATCAGTGCCGTCTCCACAGGTTGGCTGCAATGAATCTCAGCATCCTCTGTCTTTCGCCTTGGTGTTGCACACTGCCAGACTGTAACCTGTCCATTTCTTAAAATTTCCCTCCCACTTATCTCTCGGTCTTCCTCTTGCTCTTCCCCCTCAACTTTCCCCTCTAGTAAATGTTTTATCATGGTGTCATGTCTTTTATGTGCCCAAAATACTTTACTTGTCTGAATTTATTTCTCTTAATAATTGTTTCTTCATGCCTAGTTTTCCTAAAACTTGTTTATTTATCTGTTTTTCTGTCCATAAACTCTGCCTATTCTTCTATATATCCACATCTCAAATGCATCAATTCTGTCTTTTAACTGCTTTTTCATTGTCCATATTTCCGAGCCATATGAGGGTTTTCACTCAGGCATTGAGACATGTGCTGCTGCAATTGACCTTGAAGATGCCTATAATAGAGTGCCGTTGCATTTTTAATGGTACAGCTGACTGAACTCAATATCAGCCCATTCCTCCTCAATTGGATCTTTGCGGCCTCTTCCAGCGAAAGATAGTGTTTAAATGTGGCAGTTGGGCGTCATCACCAACAACAATCCACCTGGCTTACCACAGGGTCCATTATCTCCGGTGTTGTTCAATGCCTATACTGTGAGCATCACAAAAGAGCAGATCACGGGTAGAGGAAGGACAATGTCATATGCAGATGATGTGTTGGTGTATCGTCAGGGCAAGGATAGAGGACAGCTTGTGGAGGAACTTCAGTCAGAACTCGACCGCATTGGTAGATGGTGCGTTGAAGCAGGAGCATTGGTCAACCCCACAAAAGCAACAGTGACATGGTTCTCTTTAAACAACCACATCGTCAACACTCCAACACCATCTGTGGTTTTGTGTTCAAAGGTGGTGGAGCGGTCTCAGTCTATGAAATACCTGGGGCTGCGTTTTGATCGTAGTCTAGCATTTACGGAACACATAGCTCATGTGATAATGAAGGCGGGGAAAAGGTTTCCCTGGCGATGAGGTAATGGCTGCGGCGGATTGTGAACAGCGCCATCTTTGTCTTTATCCAGGGTCTGGTCCTTTCTGTGCTTGAGTATGCGCTGGCGATCCTGACTCTCGGTCATAGTCAGATAAGAACGACTGGAAAGAATACAGAACGAGGCGATGCGATTATACTGGTTGCACTAAGCACGTCGTGCAGGGAATGCCTATCTCCTTGACTATCCTACTATGGAGTATAGAATACTGTTGGGCCCTGCCCGACATCCTTCAGTCAATGCTGACACACAACATCCTCTGCACTTGAAATAAAGAGACAAAAGAAATAGGTTAAAAAAGGACAATCTTGGATGGGTCAGGCCGAGGACTGTATTGAACAGGTGTGTACACTTGAAGATATTGATCCCCGGGGAAAATGGATACAGTGCCAACAGGAATCCTAAACCTTTTCTGTATGCCCTCAACGTAAAGAATGGGCATGTCGTGGAGGCAGAGGTTCAGGCATTAATTTCTGAGAACGCATCGAGCATGATGTAATCATTTATACGGATGGTTCGGTGATTCGACCTGTGCGGAGCTCGTGGGCTTTCACTGCTCAGGTCGGAGGTGATGTTGTGAAGGAAGACAGTGGTGGTTTTGCCGTGCCTACGATCTCCTATGGAATCATGGCGGTTACCAAGCGATGATTTGGCTAGAATCACAGACTTTTATCCATGCATGTTTTCTCAGTGACTCAATGGTATGCTCAGGAAGTTGAAACAGGATAGGCTAGGAGACATTGGATAGAATCCTGGGAGGTCTCAGCTGACAAAGATCAGTTTTATTTTTGTGCCAGGGCATGCAGGTGTAAGGGGAATGAACGTGCGGATAGGCTTGCAGGTATGGCTGCTGTCCAAAGGAGCAATGCACCAGGCTGATATTATAAATTCCTTAAGGGAGAGAGGGGGTGTACATGATTCACGTAATAGCGGTGAATCCCCAACACTAACCAGACTGCAAGAACTCAAAGTTAAGTGTGGTGTAGCTCGACAAAGAACGCTATGCTGGCAGACAAAGAAAATTGTAAACTAACAAGGGAAATGGTGTCGTTGGGCCCCACACGCTGATGGACATACTGCAGGAGAGATCGGACACTTATGGACTAATTTGTTCGACGTGCAGTGATGGTGATCCGACGATAGCTAAACAAACTAAACATTAGGATATATATAGCATTTGATCATTCTCTTTTTTAGCCTGTTTGTGATTTGTTTGGATTATTAACTTTCTCATACTATTAAAAATTAAATCCTTTCATTCTTTTTTTAAAATTTCTGTTATCATCTGCCATCATCTTTTATCATCTGCCCCGAGATAAAAGGGGTTTTTTACTTGAGTAGTAATTCTCCATTTTTTATATTCTTTTTGGGTTTTTTCCATTTCCTTTTGATTATATAGTTTTTTTTTTTTCCTTAATTTTCTAAACCAATTCCTTGCTAGTTTTGCCCAATTGGTCACTAGTTCTTGTAGATCTTGTTCTTTTTCCTTAAATACTGTGTCATCTGCATTTTTAAATTTTTTATTTTTTTTCCATTGATCTTAAACCCCGGCTTCCCTCTAGTTGTTTGAAGATTTTCTCTGTTTTGATGTTAAAAGGGGGCTTGGTGACAGGCCCTCCTTGTCTCCTCCCCTCTTTATGTCTATGTTGGAAATAGCTATTTTCATATTTTTTTATTTGCTGTCTGTTCCCGGGATATTTGCCATTGTCTGATATCATCCCCATCTAAAGGGGGATTTCGTAGACCTTTTGTTGGGTTTTCATTTTGGGTCTTAAAAGCTTTGCTATAATCAAAGAAAAAAAGTAGATACTTTTTGCACTTCTATATACTTGTAAGGACAATTTTAAATTAGCATACCCGTTTTCAAGATCATAATCTGATGTGGCGGGAAAAAGACTATGCTGGGGATGACCTTTTTTCCCAAAATTATATTTAAAAAGACTAATAGAACCCTGTGGTGCCTGGGCTCGCAAGGGGCAAAAAAGACCACCGCGACCTACAAGGCATGTCGTAAAACGACTAAAATAGGGGATAAGGAAGCTACCTTTTTTTAATAAAAGCATCGCAGAAATCGGATGCTCTAACCTATTTATAGGTGAATAACGGGGAATTTTATAATCGCTCTTGGGGTTGGGTCACATACAAATCCCGGCATATTTGGGTTTAAAAAGTGGTTAATGGGCGGGGAAAAAAAATAAGATGAACATTTTTATGTGTCCTGTTTGTTATCTTGCTTCTTCTTCTTCTTCTTTGCGTTAATTCTTTGCCGACCTTTTAATCCTCTTTGTGATATGTTTGATCTTTGCCAAAAACGTGTTTTGGGGTTTCACATTGGTTTTGGGCCCCCAAACCTTTGACTTCTAAAACTTAGGACACAAAGGGCCCTTCCGCCCTCCCAAAAACATGCGTGGCGGTAA
>JADZMA010002905.1:0-10730 GCA_020796225.1 Arion vulgaris
CACATTTTTGTGAAGGAGAGATGTGGTAATGCTGATACAAGTGAAATTTTGTGAATCACATCTCTGATGCCACAAGTAAGAATCAGTTTTGATCACAGAACAGTTATGTATACATTGAAGGATAGGAAGAGATCTGTTGTTTGCTTGCTAGCAATATCAAGATAATAATGAAGTCAGTGCTAGTGTTCAATATTTGATGATGTAAATACAAGATGGTTGTACTTGAATGTGTTTTTCTTCTTTCTTTGTTTTTATTTACTTGTAACAATGTCATATATTCTTGCTAAATCTGTAACTGATGATCAACTTCTGTCTGTTGTGAATGTCCTACATTCTGTGAGAAAAAAAGTGGATGCTTCAAAGATCTAGAATGCAGGTTGTGGTATGAGTGGATGTCATCTATAGAGGTTTCCAACCTCCAGATACTTGCGTGGATCTACTGTCATGGGTATGTGGGTGTTTGAGGCAAAGAGAGGCGACAGGCTTGCCTCATGTTGGGGATGAGGGTGGGTAGGTGCTCTTCAGTCTCTTGGTGACCTACTGTTGGATGAGGACACTAAAATTGATGTTGAAGAAAGAAGTTTGGAATTGTACTTTGTACAAGTAGAGCTGGATGCTTGAGCGATAGAGAGAAAATGTGTTTAACCAATGAACCATAGGAACCATCAGCATGCATACACTTCAACATCTGCTGGGGGAAATGAGCATCTAAGGTCTGTCCATAGTATGTAACATCAGTTCAATAACCGGTTTCACAAATTTCTTTTTGTTCATTGTATTCTGTTGTCAGTAGATTTCTTATCATGTCTCATGAGTTTCTAGTTCTCGTACATAAACTTTGTATAGATACAGTGGATGCAGGCACATGATGGGGATGTTGTTAATCCAGCTATCCCACCTTATTTCTAGTTCTCAGCATAAACTTTTATGAAGATCACAGTGAATTGACGGCACATGATGGGGATGTTTTAATAACACTGCACACCGTTACTTCATGTTCTCAGATAAACTTTGTATATACAGTGGATCAGGCACATGATGGGGATTTTTAATACCCGCCCCGTTCCTGTTCCCCATAAAAAATTTTTTATGATCAGGGGTTTCCCTGAGGGGGGATGTTGTTAATACCCCTCCCCGATTCTGTTCCAGCAAAAACTTTTATGTACAGGTGGATGCAGGAAATGATGGGGATGTTTTTCCCCGCTCCCCCGTTACCCCCGGTTTTTTGGTCCCAATTGAGGCTGGGTAACCCCGGGACACCCTTTCGGTCAGAAAATAATCAGCCCCACAGTGACTTAAACCCCGGACCATGCCGGGGGAAGCTGTTCCCCTAACCTTCCCCAACTCTATATGCAACTTATCCCCCCACAATTTTTTATCCATTTGATTAAATAACTGAAAACTTCATGTAATATCACATGTTCGCGCTAAAATATTTTTGGCCATTCAATCAATCATACCATCTAGATTGCCTTCTTTTGCTATATATTTAACGTGTCCATTGGCATAGTTGAAGAAAACTAATGTTTAAATCCATTTAATACATTGACGACAAAAATAGCAAAATTCAGGACGAAGTTCATGTTTTTTAAACAATTCTTGCATATTTAGTGCACCAAATGCGACTGGTTGACCGTGGTAAATAAATGACGTCATGGTGGCGCTGACTTTTAGTTAAGCGATATTGAAATTAGTGAGAAGCTATTAGGTATATATTGACGTCTCAAACACATTGATATAACATTTCTAATGAGTTTGAAGTTACAATGCAAAAAGTGTCATTAATACTATACGCACATTTCTGCAAAGAGGCACATATGGGTCATCTGTACCACAGTATACAGAACCATAGAAAATAGCTATTTTATTGTAGTGATACTCCTACCACATATTTTATATACAGACAAGGCCTTTGCAATGGTCCTTTCAAAACGACTACAGAAGCTGGCAGAGCGTGTTCTCCCAGTCATAATGTGGGTTCAGAGCTGTACGGTACACAACTGACATGATATTTACCCACAACTACAAGAGAAGTGCAGAGTAAACCTTTATTTACTGCTTTCCTAGATTTAACAAAGGCATTTGCAGAGTCAACAGACCAGGTCTTTATAAAATATTGAAACACTGTCCCTCAAAGTTGCTCCAATTGATTGTCTCCATACATGAGAGCCAGCATACAGTTCGATGACAGCACATCTAATAGTTTCAAGGTTAGGAGTGGACCCAGCAGGTGCTGTGTCCTTGCTTCCACTCTTTTGGCATCTTCTTCACAGTCCTTGTGTGCCATGCCTTCAGGGATGCTGATGGTAATGTTTTCATCCGCACTAGATCTGATGGTTCTCTCTTTAACTTGGCTCGCTGTATGAACTGAAAGACAAGAGAGAAAAGTGAAAACTCAAAAGTTGTCAAAGTAAAACACTTGCCAATTGACCATCTGTAAAGACGAAAAATGCCATATACACGTGTTAACACACGCACATTGTACCAAGAAGTAGCGATTTGAAAAGAACATCTCAAAGTAGCTTTGCCAGTCCCAATCCTGAACATGAAAGGGGATGGCATTATAACATGGCAGCTAACTTTAACTGTAATGTAAGTTATTTAAAAACAATAATACAACTAAGTCTACATTTCTTGTTTATTTCATGACTATTGCAAGTATCAACATTGGCCCCCATGTATGAGCTGGGATGATACGCCTTTGCAAGAGACTTGTCATCAAATGTCATATTGGTGCACTTTCTGTACAAACTAAAATTTCATTTCAGACTCGCCAACATCAAAGGAAACCGTTAAATTACAAAAATCCAGGTTTCCTATAGCAATTTCTTCCATCAGAAATTTACGTCTGTATAATTCTAAGATTGGGTGCAAATGTTCGCTACTGTAGAATTGATGGTTTTGCTGCATTGGACTGTGGGCATGAGTTGTTGAACGGACTATATTTAACTAAAGGACTATAATTTTGTAAACTACGATTCAGCTGTTCTTGCTATTTTGACATCATTAACTGTTGGTGTATGTCCAACACTTTCTAGAAAGCTTTCAATTGACTTCAACAAATAAAACAAGTCATTCATTGAAAGTCCTTTAAGCATCCAACTCAAGATGTACACTATCAGATGAGTTGTCATCTCCACACTGAAGGTTGACGTCATATTTATGTCTGAAGCAGTGTGGGTACATTCTGAAAGTGCTATTTGTCCATCACTTGATGCCTCTTTCTTCTTCTTCCCCTTCAATCTTAACGAGCACAGGTCTTCCTTCAACAAACTTTCAGGCCTTCTCTTTTACCATCCTTCCTTTTTCAACTTTTACGGACACAGGTCTTCCTTCAACAAACTTTCAGCCCTTCTTCTCTTTTTTGCCATCCTTCCACTTCTTTCCATGTCTTGCTTTATCCTTTTAATTTCAGTCTCCAGGTATTTATAGGCCTTTCCTGCAGGTTCCAAAACAATGCTTGCCTTCAGTGCTTCGGTCAGTCTTCTCAATGTGTCTATCCATCACCAGATTTCCTTTGCTCTTTTTCCACTGGTATCTGCTTAGTTCTTTCTCTGAGTTTGTTTATAATAATCACATCGTTTGTAAACTTGATGCTTCTTTTCCACATATAGTTCTCTTGTTTACAATCTTTCTTTCTAGTAGTGTTTCTTTGTATGTCAAAAATATTGTAAATTCTACGATATCTACAATTGTTCTAGCTGCTGACAATTTTAATGGCTTTACTTTCTTCCCAAATTACCAAGAAAATGTTATGCTATCAAGAATGAGTTTGTTTACTGACCTATAGTGGGTGTATGTCTGTAGCTTGAGTTTGATCACAACCCAAGTGTACCTGGTTCAAACTCTGTGGTGGACAGTTTGGAAGCAAATTTGTTCTTGTGTATTTTTAGACATGGTAAAAATAGACCACCTCATCCAGAATGCAATGGCATGTATAAGTGGTGCCTAGAAAATGGACTCGTTTACAGTGGTTGATGACGATGTCCTGTAAAAGATATGCCACCATTTTCATTTCACTGGCTTATAGTGCACAATATTAATTATCATCCAATTCTGTGAAGGTAATATGCAATAACAAGCAGTCAGTATACTACAGATAAAACAGCAAACACAGACAAATCATTTATGATCTTGTATTTGTTCATGCTAAACCTTACATGCTACAACAGTCTCCTGGTAGCAAAGAAACCATACACCCACAGTAATCATTTATAAGCACTTGTCAGCCAGAGGTTCAATATTGATCTGCATGACATAACAAAGGACATTTCCTGTTAGGAAAAAAATCATCTCTATACTTACAAATAAATTTGACAAGAACAAAAAATAAAAAGTGCTAATTACAATCTAGATCAGCAGTTCCCAAATCTTGCATTACCGAGACCCTTTTCAATACATTTTCTTGCAGCAGACCCAAAAGTTTCTATATATGAAAATGAACAGGAATGAATTATCTTTGTGTTACAATAGTGAACAATGTTCTCCCGATCAGGGTAACTTCAAATAATCTGTCATTTTGACATGTCAGACATTTAGACTTTTGGTCTGGGTCTTTGATTTCAGCGAAAGTAGTTTACCAATGTTTTTATACATATTTTTAACCTTTACTTTTCTGTTTGAAATGTCAAAGATCATAATATTTCTACACGTGCTTGAGGACCCCTTGTGAGTACCTCGATGTCCCCAGTTTGGGAAATGCTGATCTAGATGAAACATCCGTTCACATATAGTTTATAAAGCACACAAACAAAAAGCTATTAGTGAGTACAGCAATTCTGAACAAATTATGTATTTGTAAATAATAGCTGACTAAGAAGTACACTGATTAAATTAAGTTATCAACAAAACTAGATTTCAAGATCAGTAGGAATGTAGCAAACACAGGTAAAGAAATGATGATAGTACAACATGCTGGGACTATGAGAATAACAGCAAGTTCAGTCCAAGGTAACAATAAAGTGTTAAATAACATAACTAAAATCAAATAGGTTGACTGACAATTTTTTTTTTTTAAATGTGTCTTCAATAACCAGGTACATCGATAAAACTACTGCACTAAATGTGATCGAGGTGAGTCATGATCGTGATGTGGTCCCCGGACCAGATTCCAGTGTAAGTAGGATTCTTTTGAAATCATTCCTTTCTTTGAACACTTTATATCGACCACTTAGTTACCAGTATGTGTGATTTGTATGTGATCTAAGCCTAAGTCCAGTTATGCTCTACAAGTAGGCCAGCACATCCAATTTCTGCGATGCTTTTATTTACTAAGGTAGCATCCTAGGTCCTACATAAAATCTGGCAAAAATCCAGCATCAATATAAACTGTGACACAACAATCACACTTTTCGAGATGAACAAAGTGGAAGAAATGTATCATATTTTGTGCATTAAATAAGCAAAGACAAACACTTGAACAAAGTATACCAAATATGTCTGTTGTACATTTAACATGTAGATTTATCAGAATGATCGCCTGTGTGGTGCCGGGGCCCACAAGGGAAGCATAGAATTGTACCACTGCGACCTACAAGGCATGTCGTAAGAGGCAACTGATGCAGGACCTAGGGCAGCTACCCTAGTAAATAAAGAGCATCGCAGAAATCAGATATGCTGGCCTGCTTGTAGGCACATAACTGGCACAACATACAATCGCTCTTAGGCTCAGATCACATCAAATCACACAGAGTGATTAACAAGTAGTCGATATGGAGTGTTTGAAGAAGAAGAATCAGGATGATAACTAAGTAATACACTTGTTTTCGCTTCTCATACTCAGAAGAGAACGGAGTTTTAAAAAGCCCAGGGGAAGCACCAGAGACAGTGAATAAATATTAGGGGCTTCCGAAAAAAACAAATTACCAAACACAGGATTCTTCCTGTCTGCCTCAAATTATCAGCCATGCTACTGTTTGTCTTGGACGCTGGTGTAAGTGGACCACCTCTTTCTTCTCAAGTCTGCATACTGGGGGCAGTTTTGTAGGATATAATTTCTATGATTTCTGCTTCCATGTTTGTGCAACCTCATCCCCAGTATGTTTTGGCCACCTCGTGATGGTAGGTCTGACATTGTTACTGCGTGGCTAAATCTCTGAGGCAGATTGGCGACCGTTGAATCCGTTATCCCATTCCTCATTGTGAGTGGTGATGCACCATGTTATGCGCCTTCGATCACCTGGTGCATCCGTTTTCTGCAGCATTTGTTTGGTTAGCATTCCTAGTGGACATGTGCATTCGATTTAATCTAAACCTCCTTAATCGCCTCTTATGACATGCGTGACAGGTAACAGTGGTACTACCTTGCACCCCAAATTTGGGCTCGGGAACCACTCAGGCGACACAGGATTCGAACCGCAAACCCTTATTTCTTACGGCATCACTGCCTAGCTCTACATACAAACAGTTTCAAGAAACAACCAGCTAGCTCTCAAAAAAAAAAAAGAGCTTTACTGAGGAGTGTCTTTTGTAAACAGCTCAGTCTGTTGAACACTCATGCTCAAGACAATACAACCAACAAAACAACCATATGCAACTTTTTGTTAGTTCGACATACAATATTTTAGTTCGGTCATCCAAAAAAAAACCGCTCTCTTGTCACTTGTTAGCAAACACTTCACCTCAAGCAGTTTAAAAAAATATTGAAACAGGAAGCAATGAATATATTAGTTGACATATATTGTCATCATATAAAGCATGAATTCATATGATAAGTATTCACACACATACATACAATTATGTACATAGCACTTGCTCTGCACATACATACAAGACAGCTAATGTAACATGGCACACTTGCCTCACATACACATACATACATACAAGCTGCTGTAACATGCACACTTGTTCACACACACACATACAAGCTGCTGTAACATAGCGCACTTGTCTCACACACCCCCAAATCAAGGCTGCTGAACATAGCACAACTTGTCTACACACACACACACACACACAAGAAAGTGATGGCATAGCGCACTTGTTTCCAATGTTTGATTCCATAGTGGACTTCGACTGCAAGGCTCTCAGGTTGCTAGTCAACTGGTAGTTACTGTGACTATGTGATGCTGACTACCTCAAACCTTGGTTGTCATTCGTTGGGATTCTCTATAGCATAGAGGTTAGGTGTTCGTCTCTGGTGCCAGCGTAACGGTTCGCTCCTTTGTGGAGCCATCTGGATATTTTTCCAGAATTTTTCTCAATGTAGGTGAGATCAAGTTCCCCGTCCCATCGGAGACAGACAATTAAACATAGGTCCCCTGTTCAATTTGAGCATATAAAAGAACACTTGATTTGTTCAAAATTGAGAACAGCAAGCTGGAACACCAAAGTGCAATGATGATGACGGTCTAATCAATCAATCGTTGCATTGGTCAAAGAAATATGATCCAAGTATGTATTTCTCCCAATATATTATAAGATTTTTTTGTAATTGCTCCTTCTTCTTGTTTACAACATGAGACATACAAAATATATGAAGTTGTTAATTGAACATTCTATATGAAAGATGATAAGTATAAATCAAATGAAATAGAGACATAAAAATGACTGGTTTTATTATGTTATTAGACAAAACAAGCAAACCATTCACAGCACAAACATTTGGTACTGAACTATCCAAATATCAGTCAAGAAACAAACAAATTGACTGATAGTGACTTAGATACTTTTTCTGCAAGTGATTTGTATAAAACAACTCTTTCCTTCCCAATATTGGCTATTTTACTACTTATCAGAACTTTCATTATAATATTTTGCTCATTATCAGGTGCCATTACAAGTATGTTGATAAACCTCTGTCCTTTGTTTTTATATATATATATATATATATATATATATATATATTTTATAATAAAATATATATAAAAATATAGTTCCATAATCAAAGTTTTCCCAATCATATTCAATCTCTGACCATTTCTGTCGTACTGAGCTGTACCTGGATTACCCCCAACTTTGGAGATCTCAATAGTGAAGTGGTTAAGACATTTGCCTGACATTCTGAAGGTTGTAGGTACGAATCTGGACCTAGTCAAATGTGTCATTTTTTTCAGGAAATCCTAGTCTCCAGTTCTCTTCTCCAGGTATTTATAGGCCTTCCCATACTGGTTCCAAAACAATGTCTGTCTTGCGATGCTTACGGTCTGTCTTCTCAATGTGTGTCCTATCCATCGCCAACATCTCTTTCTTAGTTCTTTTCCCCTTGGTATCTGCATAGTTCTTTCTCTGAGTTCATCATTCATGACCTTATCATATCATCTCAGTGCCTCTATTCTATGTAAACATCCATCTACGGTCTGCAATATCATTTCCTGCTAGCGTGGACATACATCACTTACTATTGGGAAGTTAGCTCCTCGTCTGAATGTGGCTTGATGTTTGTATTGTTCACTAACAGGCACACAAAGTTTATGTTTGGCAAGAAATGTTGTCAAGAACAATGTAAAAACCCCAATATGTTGATAATGGTGAAATGATAAGTTGGAAATATTTTTCAAAATGAAATAGAAAGAGTATATTCTCCTTTGATACAAATGTATTCCAGCACTGAGGCAATATTCTTGTTACTCAAGAATATGGGGGAAGAGATTATATATAGCTATTTTGTCTGCAAGAACATAATATAATTGTAATCAGTAGTGGAGAGTTATGGCACCTTTCTGACCTTCGCATGTTGTCCAGTTACTGAATGCAGTGTTCCCTGTTTCTTATAACACTACCTTCGCATGTTGTCCAGTTTTTAATGAGTGTTCTGTTTCTTATAACACTACCTTCACATGTTGTCCAGTTTTTGAATGCAGTGTTCCTGTTTTATAACACTACCTCTCATGTTGTCCAGTTACTGAATGCAGTGTTCCTGTTTCTTATAACACTACCTTT
Source organism: Arion vulgaris (assembly GCA_020796225.1). Taxonomy (NCBI): domain Eukaryota; kingdom Metazoa; phylum Mollusca; class Gastropoda; order Stylommatophora; family Arionidae; genus Arion; species Arion vulgaris. Next base: position 8,881 of record JADZMA010002905.1, read on the forward strand.
GCATGTTGTCCAGTTTTTGAATGCAGTGTTCCCTATTTTTTATAACACTACCTTCGCATGTTGTCCAGTTACTGAATGCAGTATTCCCTATTTTTGATAATACTACTGACAAGCTTAGACAACAGGTGAAGTAACAAGGCGCTGAAGCTGGCGATACTAGGAAAAAAAGGTCAACTAGAAACCATAGTATTATGCATCCAATGCTTAGATATGATGATTATACCACCCGATAAAACTGATGCTGTTGAATGACCTACCAACCTCGAGTAGTTAAGTTGCTACATTCAAAACTACACCGCATCAGAGATGAGCTCCAGACAACAGTTGACTTCATCATAAGAAAATGTCTGACGGTATAATCATCCAAATAGCGATCACAGGAAGGGAAGGTGAAGTAGCTATGCAGAACAAATCCAGCCACTGACAAGACTTGCCCGAGGCATACCTCAGGTCAAGAGAAGTCTACTGTCCAGACCTCTGATGTCTTGTGGAAGTGTTAAGACATGCAAGAAGATGGATAGCAAAACTTCATCACTTCTCCCACCAAAGATGGAACATGCCAGCCTTAACAAGCATGGATAACCAACAATGAAAATGGGATACGTACGCTTCATGCAGTTAAAACTAAACTCAAGATATCTAGCACGTGAATCATCACTAGATTCATGGAGGAAATTCATCTTCTCTTTTTGGAATTCTAAGCATGAGAAACTGATCACAGAAGAAACCAGTGGTCTCCAAAGTTGAGTTGTGCACATCTTGCTTATTATAGTAGACCCAGAAAATGTTTATATACAACTCTCAGTATTAAATAGAATACTCCATTAGATTTTCTGGTCTATTTAAGTCAGAAGCTTAGACTCAATAGACCATTGTGTGTATATATATATATCATAATCTATACTCCAGTCCAGAATGAATACAATAAATTAGCTCTTGTTTATCAGTTATTTTTTGTCCCTTGTCATATATATATATATATTGTCTGGTTTATACATGTATATATACTCACAGTATGGATACAATAAATTGGCACTTGTTTATATATGTATATTCTCGAGTATAGATGCAATTTAAAACAAAAATACTGATAAATAAAATGTATATGCTGAGGGTAGATATCTTGTATTACTAATAATATTTGGGGTATATTACTAACACAGTTTGGAGACCACTGTTTAAATTGGTATTTTAACTAGTGATAAAATAAATATATACCAGAAAATAATGACACATTTGATTATTCAAAACTGTTACATATTTCATATTTTTAAAAATGAGAAAATGTTTGTACATGACAGTAACAAATAAATGCTCATTTCTCCAGCAAACACATATTTTAAAATAAAGATGGATAAAATCAAATATTAAAATAAAAAAAGGGTATACAGAACTGTTAAACTACACAACAAAAGCAAAATGTAACTCATCATACAAGAGTGGATTAGGATTATAGAGAGAATACATCATAATGTGGTGCTTGACTGTCAAAATTGGTGGTGTTGAAACTAGACATTTTCTTCTTTGCAATTGTTAATTTGATGATTATGCTGTTTAGATGCATTCTTATGATGATGTCGACTGTTGTCTGGAGCTCATCTCTGATGCCATGTAGTTTTAATGATTATACCGTTTAGATGCGTCCTATGATGAAGTGGACTGTTGTCTGGAGCTCATCTCTGATGCCATGTAGTTTTAATGATTATACGTAGATGCGTCCTATGATGAAGTGGACTTGTCTGGAGCTCATCTCTGATGCCATGTAGTTTTGAATGTAGTGTTGTGGGAGTCAGCATCTCTTTTATAGGGAGGACATACAGGGCACAATCTTGCAGGACCTTCTGTGGTTT